>KV007490.1:127331-151276 GCA_001598015.1 Dorcoceras hygrometricum
CAACACAGACAAGCGAGGTATGCAAATGTCAGACGTAGGCCTTTATGTTTTGAAACAGGGGACAGAGTATTCTTGAAAATCTCTCCTTTCAAGGGTACAATCAGATTCGGAAAGCATGGAAAATTGTCTCCGATATTTATTGGCCCTATGAAATTCTTGAGAAATTAGGCGATCTTGCTTATCGATTGGCATTACCTCCATCGCTTTCTGGTATACATGATGTTTTTCATGTATCTATGCTGAGAAAGTATATGCCTGATGCTTCTCATGTTATTCCTACTGAAGAAGCTGTGTTGGATGAAACTCTGATTTATTTTGAACAACCAATTCAGATTTTTGATCGGAAAGAAAAACAACTTCGAATGAAGGTTATTCCATTGGTGAAGATTCAATGGAATCGACATGGCGTTGAAGAAGCAACATGGGAGGTGGAAGATGATATGAAACAACGATTCCCTTATCTCTTCCAATAAGGTTAGCTCTTATTCAGAATCAATTTTCTCCTTATGTCCCATGTGCATATAGCGACTGCTGATGAGTTCGAGGACGAACTCGAATTTTTAGAGGGGGAGAAATGTAATGCCCGAAATTATTACATCGAAATTTAGTGATTTGAAGTTCCAAATGATTGATTTTTGATGAAGTTGAATTTATGAGCTCGGATTTCTTCTGGAAGTGGTGTGTGATTCAGGAATTTTGCATCGTTGGATTTCGCTAAGTAATCGGGAACCAGACGAAGCAAATAATTTGATAAAATCGTTCAGCAGCAGGTTACTGTAGCAAAGTCAACAAAAGTCAACAGTACTGTAGCTACCTGCTGGTATTTGTGTCGTTGGGAAAGGATTGCTGCTGGTAGTAGACGCGCAAATACAAGATTCAATAAGGAAGCACCACGTGTAGGTTATTGTTATGCACGTGGGAACCAGCACCGAGAGCTCCTTACGCACCTGCTGGTTTATGCACCTGCTGGTTTGTTAGTGTGTCGAGTGGTTTGATGACGTGGGTGCAACGCTGTCGTGTTAATAATGAACGCAGATCAGTCGATGCAAGTATGTGAAACTTGGTTCCAACAGAGGGAGCAATGCGACATCATTTTAACTTATGAAATAGGAACCTCGATACGATGTCGTTTTGAATAAATTAGCGAAGTCAGTCGTTGGATTATTAGAGCGAACCAGCTGTTGGTTTTCGAAGCAGCAACCAGATGAGAGATTAGGAACCAGTCGATAGTTTGTTGTATCTGCTGATTTACCCCGTTTGAGAATAACACACGTCATGACACAGGAACCACGATACGACATCATTTGAATTAGTAGCGAGCCCAGTCGATGAAATATTTTAGTGTGACCAGCAGGTGAGTGCTTTCAGTAGAGATCGGGAATCAGCTGTTGGGCTATTACGTCGTCGTCTGGGTTAATTGATACAGCGTCGTTTTGATATTGAAATACAGCGACTGGTTGTTATGTGTAGCTATGACAGCTGATTGAGAAAGCTGGTTATGTTGCGACTGATTGGTTGTGAAAGCTGGTTTTGTTGCGACTGAATATTATGTTGGGGAACGGTGGCGGATCTGGATCGCGTCTCCTGGCGAGGCAGCGGAAGAATAAAATTAGGCCGGGAAACGTTCAATACAATAAAACAGCACTATAAACTATGAACCATTCATAGGGTGCTTAGTAGATTACCTTGCTGGCGACTTGCACCTGGCTCCAACCGGAATTACAAGAAGATCGGCTCTTCACAGTAGGCGGCTGTAGATTCGTCAATCAGGTCCACGACCGGAAGGGAGACTCCTTCGTCAGCCTGCACTATAAGGCCTGACGAGATCAGCACGGACGGATTCTCCTCGAAAAACTGATCGGAGCAAGTCCGATCAATCAACGGCGGGCGGCGGCCGACGGCGGGAAGTGGCGGCGGCGGCGGCGTGGGAGGAAAGGGAGAGGGGGCGGCCGTGCTTTAGGGTTAGGGTTAGGTTTTGTGTAATGTCAAAACCTTGTTAAGTTGAGATCAATTAAGCCTTAAGTCTAATTAAATAGACTAGCAATGGACTTGGACCGGCTCAACGGGCCCGGGTCTAAATGACGATATCCATCGCTGCGACTTCATCGTAACTCCGATCGCCGATCAGATCGGACCGATCGACTCAGTTTCTAAAACTGAATGTTATGATATGAAAACAATTTTTCAGATCATCTAACCCTAAATTGCAATTTAGTCCTCCAACTTTTGGAAATTGCAATTTGACCCCTGTTGACTTTTGGGAAGTCGCACTCCCTAAAATCCTCCTCCTATGCCCAACACATTGAGCTTAGTATCCGTGCGGGAATCTCGAATCCAGTACTTGACGATATCCATCGCTGCGACTTCATCGTAACTCCGATCGCCGATCAGATCGGACCGATCGACTCAGTTTCTAAAACTGAATGTTATGATATGAAAACAATTTTTCAGATCATCTAACCCTAAATTGCAATTTAGTCCTCCAACTTTTGGAAATTGCAATTTGACCCCTGTTGACTTTTGGGAAGTCGCACTCCCTAAAATCCTCCTCCTATGCCCAACACATTGAGCTTAGTATCCGTGCGGGAATCTCGAATCCAGTACTTGTGTGACCCTCAATGGTTCAGGGATACAGCTAGCCGTGGGCCCACAACCATTATGGCTCCGGAATCACAATTCCGGACTTGCCCATCGGATCATGGTAAGAGCGTCTAGAAACATCGCCCCATGATCCCCTAGGTATCACTGATAGTTCCTGCAAGAACCAGTTGGTCGTGGTTAGCGTTCAGTACGGTCCCTTCAATCCATATATCCCGATCAGATCAACGACCATTGGTAAATCGAGAGTCTTTATAGATCCGATAGCTATGCACACATCTTGGAGATCGAATAGTGACATCGCGAGTGTAACTAGGTAAACCCATTTACCAAAAACACTTCTAGTACTCTGGCCAGAGATTTATACACTATCGTCTCCTCAGATAACATAGGATATCCACGCATGTCTGCGAGCGGTGAATCCTCGACAATGATGCATCGACTCCTACATGCATCAGGGCCTCACCCAATCCCGCCGCCTAACAACCCCAAGTGAGTCGGCAAATGGGTCAAAGTGAGGCGCCTATCACGTAGAGTCTCAATGACGTTTCGAGTCCTGAGGACTAATCAGTACAACCAAGACCTCGGACTTATCCACTCGACAAATGGTAACCACTTGGAAAGTCCGAACGAGGGTAGTTTGATAGATCACCAGGTCACTATCTATCTGCATGCTCAGAACATCACAATGTTCCCTACCAATGAAACATGGTACTTCGCATCGCAGATACTAGTCTCGAGCTCGGGCGGCCTTATCCTCGTTTTGACGGCCCAATCGACTAGGAACGTGTTCAGAATACACAGTGACTATTAGATGTGTTTCATGACAGCCGTCATACCCACTATCACATCTAACATACACCATAGTGCATTCTAGGTCTTTACTCAACGCAATTGTTAATCATTATACAACACAATGAAAGTAAAGAATGCCATAAATAAATGCGAATATCATATATAAATATCGTTTCATACAAGAGTCTATGAACCCACACGCCACAAGTTGGCTAGTTGGGCATCTACTCTAACATATTACACCAACGGAATATAGCTATGGCTTCTAGTCGTGAGACTTAGTAGCATCAGTCGCGAGAATTTCTTTATACCACGAAGAACAGTTGATACGCTCTACCTACTGATCGAAGAAGCTGGATTCGAAGCGGTGGGAGTTTATCCTATAACGATTGATAAATACTCAGCATGACACGTGGAATTCGAATTGAACACGTTGGAAATGCTGCAAAAAAACAGAGACCGTTGTCTATAAATAGGATTCAATTCGAAATCCTTGTAACTCTTGTTACAGACTTCAGGATTTAACTTTGTGAGTTACTGGGAACAGTTGCAAGGAAACCGAAGCAATATTTGAAGACTTTAAACAGAGAATAACGAAGGTATAATTTGACAGTAGAGTCAGGGATTAGATTACTCAAGAATGAGTTTTCTTGAGTTATCCCGATGAAATCACATACATGTTTTATACTGTTCTTGATTTAGAACTTGAGTTATGTATGTTTCTATCCATCACAGGTAGTGGATCTTTTATTTTGCATGAGATTGCATCATACGACGAGATTTGAATTGATTCTAATGCCCAGGACTGAGATGCCTGATTTTCGAAGCCGGAGATGGTTTCAATAGATGAATATTCATGTCAAGATCGGATACGAATCTTGATGGCATTGAGATGAAATGGAATCAATTCTGAGAACGAAGAACTGAGAAAGATGCATTGCATTTTAGAATTATTATGCTTCGATATGTATTGAGTCTGTTATCTTTTTATTACCTGCTGATTATTACTGAGATGATTCTCATCGGAGTTTATCCGGCTGTTGTTTTGTTTTGTATGTGTGCATGACAACCGGAGGAAGAAACTAGTGGGAGAGTAACCAAGGGTAGCGAGAGGTAACTACCTAGACGATGGGTCAGCAGTAGGAAGACTAAACACTAGCTGATAGTCTATGTTTTTGGACAGTTGATCTTAGGTTGCTCAAATCTGGTTTTGTACATAAGAATCAAACGTACTAGTAAACTTAGATTGTAACCACCGTGAACAATGAAGTATTCTTATAAATGAATAACTTTTACGATAAAAGCTGATATCTTTAAGCTTCTACTGTTTGAAAAAAAAATCTTATATATGAACCAGATTGGATTTAATAAACTTGTTTAGTTTAAATTAATCACCCACTGATTGAGATTAGAGGATTAATTGTGAGCCGAAAGCCTCACATGGCAAGCTGGTTAAAGTCAAACCAGCTAAGATAGCATGACATATTCTATCAAATCTACGAGCAAGGAGATTTGAATACAACGCTAAATGACAAATACTGTTCAGTATTCAAATCGACTTGCTTATATTGTCTTCTCAGAACAGTGCTCACGTGATTAAAGTGAAGAAAAGCCTGCAACGTATTTAATGACAAAGGACGCAGAGTACAACAGTGTCAGAAGACCTTTAAAAGTCTACAACTTTGTGTCCAACGGACAATGTTCCATGCCAGGCTTTAAAACAGAGCACAAGAAGCTAAATGAAAGAGAGCTAAGAAGAGCAAAGTCGAAACAGTGTTGTGCGAATCAAAATGTAAACATCAGAAGAACGCACAACACTGAACCTGGGAAGACAATGAAAAACCAGCTCGCACATGAGCACTTCCCAATGTGTGAGATTTAATACTTGAGAGATTGAGCATACACTGTAAATTGCACATACTATTCACTCAAATATACTTTGAGAGAACTGATTAGATTAGCTGAGTGAATCAAATCAAAAGACTTCCATGTAGTCTTTGGACAGAACGTTAAATAAGTCTAGTTGTCTTTTGCACTGAGATATTAAATAAGTGTGTGTAGACTTTCTCAGTGAGGCGTAAAAGAAGTGTAGTTAGACACACAGCCTGCGGGCTTAGTGTGCAGTGGTGTTGCTAGGAGTTCTTGCGGCCGAGGGTCGTTGGAGTGGGTTGTAGCGTAGGGATGCTTAAATCAAAGTCTTCTAGTGGAATCCTTCCCGATTGCGAAAGAAGGGGAGACGTAGGAGAGTTTGCTCCAAACTTCCATAAACAAATCAGCGTATCTTCTTTACCGCTTTACTGCATTCATACATACGCATTGTATATTTTACAACTGTGCATAACACTGTTAAAATTCTTTCGAATTTATGAGTGCAGTTTGAGTTATTTCCGCATGATTAATATTCATTACTCAATCTGTATCTCGATGCACTTCAATTCAAGAACACTGAGCTATTGTAGCTCAAGTTATAAATAACCAGATCGCTTGCTCTTTCGGTGAGCTGGTTTCAGCATCCAGCTGGAACCAGCTTAGTTATCGCGATCCAGTTTTCAGCGTCTAGCTAGATCCAGCGTCTTTTTACTCGATCTGGTTATTCCCTCTAAGTGATGGTATTAACTAAATAACGTCTGTATACATTAACAGAGGGTAATCGATCCTAACAAGTGGTATCAGAGCAGGTTGTTCTTGAATAGTGCATTTCTTTTCGAAGATATATTTGTAAACGGTTTTAAAATCATGTCTACTCTAATAGTCATTCGAAAGCCTGTCTATGCTACAAAATTTTTAAGATTTTCAAAACTCATTATATGGATAGGGGGAATTTTTATTGAATTGTAGAGTGATTCTCGAAAGGAAAGAGCGACAACATCTCTTCTGATGAGCTGACAGATTGCGCGAGATTTGTGGACACCAAGATCTCTAGGGCTGGGCGAGGCTAAGCCTTAGGGAAAAATGGAAAAGATTCTGTAAATTGAATCTTCTATTGCTCCTATGGTCTATATAAATGATAAATTTTGAGTAGCATAGACTATTAGAGGATTAATTGTGAGCCGAAAGCCTCACATGGCAAGCTGGTTAAAGTAAAACCAGCTAAGATAGCATGACATATTCTATCAAATCTACGAGCAAGGAGATTTGAATACAACGCTAAATGACAAATACTGTTCAGTATTCAAATCGACTTGCTTATATTGTCTTCTCAGAACAGTGCTCACGTGATTAAAGTGAAGAAAAGCCTGCAACGTATTTAATGACAAAGGACGCAGAGTACAACAGTGTCAGAAGACCTATAAAAGTCTACAACTTTGTGTCCAACGGACAATGTTCCATGCCAGGCTTTAAAACAGAGCACAAGAAGCTAAATGAAAGAGAGCTAAGAAGAGCAAAGTCGAAACAGTGTTGTGCGAATCAAAATGTAAACATCAGAAGAACGCACAACACTGAACCTGGGAAGACAATGAAAAACCAGCTCGCACATGAGCACTTCCCAATGTGTGAGATTTAATACTTGAGAGATTGAGCATACACTGTAAATTGCACATACTATTCACTCAAATATACTTTGAGAGAACTGATTAGATTAGCTGAGTGAATCAAATCAAAAGACTTCCATGTAGTCTTTGGACAGAACGTTAAATAAGTCTAGTTGTCTTTTGCACTGAGATATTAAATAAGTGTGTGTAGACTTTCTCAGTGAGGCGTAAAAGAAGTGTAGTTAGACACACAGCCTGCGGGCTTAGTGTGCAGTGGTGTTGCTAGGAGTTCTTGCGGCCGAGGGTCGTTGGAGTGGGTTGTAGCGTAGGGATGCTTAAATCAAAGTCTTCTAGTGGAATCCTTCCCGATTGCGAAAGAAGGGGAGACGTAGGAGAGTTTGCTCCAAACTTCCATAAACAAATCAGCGTATCTTCTTTACCGCTTTACTGCATTCATACATACGCATTGTATATTTTACAACTGTGCATAACACTGTTAAAATTCTTTCGAATTTATGAGTGCAGTTTGAGTTATTTCCGCATGATTAATATTCATTACTCAATCTGTATCTCGATGCACTTCAATTCAAGAACACTGAGCTATTGTAGCTCAAGTTATAAATAACCAGATCGCTTGCTCTTTCGGTGAGCTGGTTTCAGCATCCAGCTGGAACCAGCTTAGTTATCGCGATCCAGTTTTCAGCGTCTAGCTAGATCCAGCGTCTTTTTACTCGATCTGGTTATTCCCTCTAAGTGATGGTATTAACTAAATAACGTCTGTATACATTAACAGAGGGTAATCGATCCTAACAAGTGGTATCAGAGCAGGTTGTTCTTGAATAGTGCATTTCTTTTCGAAGATATATTTGTAAACGGTTTTAAAATCATGTCTACTCTAATAGTCATTCGAAAGCCTGTCTATGCTACAAAATTTTTAAGATTTTCAAAACTCATTATATGGATAGGGGGAATTTTTATTGAATTGTAGAGTGATTCTCGAAAGGAAAGAGCGACAACATCTCTTCTGATGAGCTGACAGATTGCGCGAGATTTGTGGACACCAAGATCTCTAGGGCTGGGCGAGGCTAAGCCTTAGGGAAAAATGGAAAAGATTCTGTAAATTGAATCTTCTATTGCTCCTATGGTCTATATAAATGATAAATTTTGAGTAGCATAGACTTTGTTTTCAAAATATCATGCATGCATAATGTTTTCAACAAACTGTCTTCCTGTGCATAATGTTTTTATTTAGAAAATAAAATTACCCCATGATCTGTTGAGGGGGAGTTTTGTTTTAAATATTAAGTGGGAGACAAGATTTCAAACTCTTTTTGATTCCCACAAAAAGGGGGAGAAATAATTTCAAGCATAAACATACCTGCATATGTTTATCCAGATTTTGTGTAAATCAAAAAGGGAGAGATTGTTGGATCTGTTTCTACATCAGAATATAAGTTTTGATTCACACAAAATCTGCTTCTATTGTACTAACGCTCTACTTGACATGCGCAGCTTGCTAAGACTGGAGTAGACGTGAAGCTATCCGAACTGGAACAGTGAAGGGACGCCTGAGCTGGACTGATCGAAGATATCTAGCTGGAACAGTAAGGGGACGCCCAAGCTGGTTCAGTAGTTTACTTCCAGAAGTGCAGGGAACACCAAACTGGTTTACCGGCTTGGAGCAGGAGTAGCACGAAGATCAAGCGCAGAGATGAAGAGCAGAGTTCAAGTGCAGAGAGACGAAGTGCAGAATGGCTCAAGCGCAGATCAAGTCCAGCGTACAGGAGCAGTGATTGAGTGTAAATCCGAGTACAAGCGCAGTGATCGAGTGCAGATCCGATCACAATCGGAGTACAATATACCTCTCTGAACGACCAGCTGGGAGGTCAGCTAGGACATGAGATCTGTTCTAATGATAAGATAGATTGGCTCGAGGTGACCCCCAAGGACGAGGAAGAATCTGCATGCTGGAACTCGGTCAGTATCGATAAAACCAAGATGGCGTACCCAAGAAGACCAGCTTGGAGAACAGCTCAAATGAAGAATATATGGGGAGCAGGTTAGAAACCAGCTGGTTAAAGGACAAACCAGCTGCACAAGCTGATCAAGAGCTGATCCAGGAAGAAGGGACTCTATCTAGAAAAGTCATGAAAATTGCTAGATAGAGAAACTCGAAGCTCTGAAGATAATGAAGATCAGCTCAAGAGCGGTTGCAAACGAGAGGAGAAGAAGAGAGCTTTGAACGGATTGAAGAAGCAACCAGATCAAACAAGACCAGCTCAGTGCAGACCAGAATGATGAACAAGCTGGCAAGCTGGTTAAAGTCAAACCAGCTAAGATAGTATGACAGATGCTATCAAATCTACGAGCAAGGCGATTTGAATACAACGCTAAACGACAAATACTGTTCAGTATTCAAATCAACTTGCTTATATTGTCTTCTCAGAACAGTGCTCACGTGATTAAAGTGAAGAAAAGCCTGCAATGTATTTAATGACAAAGGACGCAAAGTACAACATTGTCAGAAGACCTTTCAACGTCTACAACTTTGTGTCCAACGGACAAAGTTCCATGCCAGGCTATAAAACAGAGCACAAGCAGCTAAATGAAAGAGAGCTGAGAAGAGTTAAGTCAAAACAGTGTTGTGCTAATCAAAATGGAAACATCAGAAGAACGCACAACACTGAACCTGGGAAGACAATGAAAAACCAGCTCGCACATGAGCACTTCCCAGTGTGTGAGATTTAATACTTGAAGCATACACTGTAAATCTCACACACGATTCACTCAAATATACTTTGAGAGAACTGATTAGATTAGATGAGTGAATCAAATCAAACTAATTCCGTTGTAGTCTTTGGACAGAGAAGTTAAATAAGTCTAGTTGTCTTTTGCACTGAGATATTAAAGAAGTGTGTGTAGCCTTTCTCACTGAGGATTAAAAGAAGTGTAGTTAGACACACAGCCTGTGGGCTTAGTGTGCAGTGGTGTTGCTAGGAGTTCTTGCGGCCGAGGGTCGTCGGAGTGGATTGTAGCATAGGGACGCTTCAATCAAAGTCTTCTAGTGGAATCCTTCCCAATTGCAAAAGAAGGGGAGATGTAGGAGAGTTTGCTCCGAACTTCCATAAACAAATCAGCGTATCTTCTTTACTGCTTTACTGCATTCATACATACGCATCGCATATTTAAAACTGTGCATAAAACTGTTAAAAGGCTTTCGAATTTACGAGTGCAGTTTGAGTTATTTCCGCATGATAAATATTCATTACTCAATCTGTATCTCGATGCACTTCAATTCAAGAACATTGAGCTATTGTAGCTCAAGTTGTAAATAACCAGATCGCTTGCTCTTTCGATGAGTTGGTTTCAGCATCCAGCTGGAACCAGCTTAGTTATCACGATCCGGTTGTCAGCATCTAGCTGGATCCAACGTATTTTACTCGATCCTTCCCTATAAGTGCTGATTATTAACTAAATAACTTCTGTATACATTACCAGAGGTAATCAATCCTAACAGTAACATCAATCTGGTTCACCAGCTTGGCACAAGAGCAGCACAGGGATCAAGCGTAGTATAGAGAAGAGCAGAATTGTTCAAGCTCAGATCAGGTGCCGCGTACAAGTGCAGTGTTCAAGTTCCGACGTATAGACAAGTGCAGGTCGGATCACTAATCCCAACTATAATCAGTTCATCTTATGGATCTCAGTTCTTTGGTTGAATGGATCAGAAATGATTACTGTATCTCAAAGAAGAAGGGATACAATCACTGGTGCTGGATTGTAGTTCTACGAGGATAAGGTTTAAAGTATCCTCGAAGAACTGGCTCAATCAACCAGTGCAAGAAAGGTGTGCTTGGATGGTTTGGATGAGGTGTCTGAATGGATCAAGAAAACCAGCAAGCACACAGAGGCTCTTGACGAGAAGAATAGAGCCAAGCTGGTTAAGGACAAACCAGCTCGACCTAAAGAAGGCCAGCTCGGAGAAAAAGAGAAAACCGGATCGGGAGATCTGGTCAAGAAGGATGCTTATGAGAGAGATGAGGCAGCTGGCCGTATGATATCAGTGAGAAGTTTGATGAGCTCGAGGTAGCCTCAAAGATGTAGATTCCTGTAGTGGAAAATGTAACCAGCTAGGAAGGAAACCAGCTGGGAAACAATCTCAGAGCCCAGCAATACCTTAGTGTTGGTCCCTTGTTTTCAAAGGAAACTTAGCAGCCGCTGATTTAAAATGAGTAAATAAAAATTTTCGCGCTGCTAAAACACTGGAGGTGCAATACCTCTTGTTCTTGAACATCTAAAATCATAAGAGCACCGGAGACAGATCTGGTATGATTTAAAAATCATGCGGAAAATACCAGAACTGAATCCTAATATTTTAAAACGATTCAAACAGATTTATGTGCAACATAAATCTGTTCGAGACTGTGCAAGTGCTAACTGTGTATGCGTGAAAGCTGAATATAAATGCAAGTGCTGAAATCTGTTTTACATGCGTGCTGAATGTGTTATGCAATGCTAAGTTAAATGCAAGTGCTGAAAGCTTTAAAGAAATGGACCAGCTGGTTTGTTTCTGGAAGTTCGGACCTCAATGTCCTACGTCTCCCCTTCTTCCACCTCGGAAGGCTCCACTAGAAGACTTTGATGGTTACAGGTCATCTGCAAACACCCACCCACACAAGCAGCACTTGTATGGACTCCTAGACTCCACAAATGCACATTAGCTGCAACTGTGTGACTAACTACATACACAGAGTTTTACGTCATCGTGCTTGGACGGGAACTGATAGAAACTGGTTTTGAGATTCATTCACTATACAAAGAATGTGAATGAATCTCTGTGTGTGAGATTGTTACAATGAAACGCTCAACTCTCTATTTCTCACACACTAGGGAAATTTCTCTAAACAAGCAGATTCTAGCTCAGCTGTCAACTGCAATTAAGCTCTCTCTTCGTATGATAGTTGACAGCTTCGCTTCAGGTTCATATTCCCTCTGTTGTTGTCTTCTATTGATTTTTTTCTTTTCTGTGCAACAACAACGTCTACTGCAATAGTGCTACAGTCATCATCTTCTTCCTTCAACTCTTCTCCCTTAAATAGCCTCTGTTAGAATATAGCCGTTAGATAAATTCCAATTCCTTTCTGCGCTTGTTACGGCTAAATCATCGTCTTTCCAAATCCGTGCAACGCTCCTCTGTAAATTGTACTATTTCCCAGAATAGTACAGATCTTGTCTCCTTTAATTCCAGGCAATTTTCACGACTTAATCTCAGCCATTGATTCTTCCATCTTGAGCTTTGAATGCGTCCAACAGTTGAATGTTCTCCAACAAGTTGTTCAACAGCTGTTCGCTCAGCTGTTGTCTTTTTGTCACAACACTTCGCGCAACAGCTGTTTCTTTTCTGCGTCTGGTTTTCGCTCCTTTGCAATCCAGTCGACTGGTATAAAATCTTTTCCCTTTGCAACAACTTCGCATCTGGTTTTTCTTTTCATTGTGCTGCGACTGGTTGTCCAGACGTTGATCTTGAAGTGCTTGCGACTGGTACATCATCTTGCGACTGGATGCATATCAACAGCTGGTCTACTGTAGCTCTCGTCTGAATGTACTGTTGATTGCGTCTGGATGTACTTGCAGCTGGTTGTCCAGTCGTTGGTCGTGAAATGCTTGCGACTGGATTTCCCAACGACTGTTAGATCAAACGATGTCGTATCAACTTATTCAAACGACATCGTTTGCTATGCATCCTCGACTGGTTTATTATACTTCACTGCTGCTGTGTCTGGATGTACTGTAGCTGCCTGCTGGTCATTCTTAGAAGAAGTACCTGCTGGTTTTATCATCGCAAGACCATCTGCTGAATCTTTAGCGCGAAGGAAAAACGCTGTCGTATCAACTTATTCAAACGACATCGTTTTGCTATCGCTAACTTCAAAAGCTCTCGACTGAATGCACTGTAGCTTCCTGCTGGTCATACCATCGCAAAGAGCATCTGCTGATTTAGCGTTCCTGCTGGTTCTTTTCGCTCCAGCTGGTTCATCTTCTCCTTAGCGCTCCAGCTGGTCTTTTCGCACCAACTGATCTTTCTTCATCTGCTGATTAAGATGACGTCACCGATTACATCATCATCGATGGTCCACTTAGATGTTCCAGCCGGTTCCCTTTTGATGTTCCAGCTGGTCCATCTTCCTCTTCTAGTGCTTGCAGCTGGTTCTTATCATTACCATCTGCTGGTTGTTCAGTAGCTACCTGCTGATTATTCTATCATCGCACAACCCATCTGCTGAATCCTTAGCGTGAAGGCAAAACGCTGTCGTATCAACTTATTCAAACGACATCGTTTTGCAATCGCCAACTTCAAGTACCAACTGCTGGTTGCACTGTAGCTCTCTGCTGATTGCCGACGTCACTGCTGACTTCATCAATGCTGATCCAGCTCTTGCGCTCCTCTTAACAACTGCTGATTGTGATGACGTCATCCTTGCTGCTCATTGCTTCCTCCAGAATATATGCTGACGTCATCACTGTTGATTCTCGATTTACTTTTCGCTTCAATCCAACAACTGATTTCTTCTACTTCTGAACACTGTAGCTTACTGCTGAATTGTTCTTCTTCGATACTTCTTCAGTAGACTTCATAATTTTCGCTCCAGCTGATTCATCTTCTCCTTTAGCGCTCCAACTTGTCTTTATCGTTCCAGCTCCAACTTGCGACTCTTCTTAGCTTCCGTTCCAGCTGGTCCTCTTATTGGTGTTCCTGCTGGTCCACCTTCTCTTTAGCGCTTGCAGCTGGTTCTTATCGTTCCAACTGGTTCACTATGCTCCAGCTGGTTCAACTTGGCCTCCGCCTGATTACGAACAGCTGACTCAACTTTGGACGTCTCCATTGCTAATCCAGCTGCCGTCTAAAAGATAAACCAAACCAGCTGCTGAACTTCATCTTGAGAACCATCGACTGGACATATTATTGCTACTGCTCATCTTCTTCTTCGATCTGAAATCTGTACACTAAGTGGAATAGTTAGTAACACAATAATAAGTTTTGTGTAATTCAAAATTCAATCTAGATCTGTTGACACAGATCCATCACTTATTGTAATGAACAAGCCAGCTCGATGAAAATAAACAAGCTGGTTAAGTTCAAACGAGCAGTGGCCAAAAGCTGGACAAGATCAGCTCAAGAGCAGTTGCGAACAAGAGCAGCAGAGTGGAAGAAGCAACCAGCTCGAAGTAAAGACCAGCTCAATGCAAACCAGAACGGAGATAAGCTGGCAAACTGGTTAGGGTCAAATCAGTTTGGATAGCATGACAGATTCTATCAAATCTACGAGCAAAGCGATTTGAATAAAAGAATATACGAAGATTGTTTTTCAGTATTCAAATCGATTTGTTTGTATTGTCTTCTCAAGTACAGTGCTCACGTGCTTAAAGTGAAGAAAATCCTGCGAGGTATTAAAAGACAAAGGACACAAAGTACAACAGTGTCAGAAGACTTTCAACGGCTACAACTTTGTGTCCAACGGGCAAATCTCCGCGTCAGGCTACAAATATCAAGAGCAGAGCACAAGCATAAAGAGAGAAAAATGGCGCGCACAAAAAGATAAAGAGGGGAGCGCGAGAAGAGCGAAGTAGATATAGTGTTGTGCAAATCCAAAATGTAAAAACGGAAGAACGCACAACACAAGCTCTGGGAAGACATTGGAAAACCAGCTCGGACAGGATCACTTCCTAGTGTGTGAGATTTTATCTTTGAGAGATTGAGCATACACTATAAATCTCACACACGATTCACTCACATATTTTTGAGAGAGCTGATTAGATTAGCTGAGTGAATCTAAACAAAACGACTTCCTGTAGCTTTGGACAGAGACGTTAAACAAGTCTATGTTGATTTCTTACTGAGACGTTAAAGAAGTGTGTGTAGCCTTTCTCACTGAGGCGTGAAAGAAGTGAAGTTAGACACACACAGCTTGTGGGCTGGTGTGCAGTGGTGGCTAGGAGTTCTTGTGGCTGTTGGTCGTAGGATCGGGTTGTAGCGGGGGCGGCTGTAATCAAAGTCTTTTAGTGGATCCTTCCCGATTGCGGAAGAATGGGAGACGTAGGAGATTCAGCTCAGAACTTCCATAAACAAATCGTAGCATATCGTTTTACAGCTTTCTGCGTTAACATTCATACGCATTGCATATTTTACAACCGCGTTTAACAAACAATGTTAATAAGCTTTCGATTATAAGAGTTCAATTTGAGTTGTTTCCTCATGATTTTATTTCATTACTCAATCTATCTCGGTGCACTTAAATTCAAGAACACTGAGCTATTGCAGCTCAAGATTCAACCGACCAGATCGCATACGTGCCAGACCAGCTTGTAGAGCAGCTGGTAGAACACCTGTGCGATCCGGTTCCAAGTTTCGTGCTGCTTTTATCTTTCAAAAACTTTAAATTGCACGTAACTTAAGGGTTCGGTGTCTTAGGTGGTGTGAGAGCCTACGTGAGTTGTGTGAGAGCTCACGGACACCCCTTGTTTTCGATCCCAACAATTGGTATCAGAGCTCTTTTGCGATCTGTTACCCCGTATAATGGGACCATCAGCAATGTTAGCATATCTGAGGCTTAGGAGGCATCATCAGCTTGTGTGGATGCTGCCAAGACCTTCGACTTATATTTTATAGGTCAGATGAGGATGTTGTACAGTGTTCAGTCTTCAGTTCTTCAGGACCTGCAGTGAATGGGTGTACAGATATGGTTGTTCATTCTTCAGTATAGCTTACGGCAGTTGTTCCTATTTCAGTTCTCTGAGCTGTTCAGCACAGACAGCGTGCTGAACACTTTTGTAGATTTTTCGAAGAGGATGCTATGTCAAATTCATCTAAATCATCTTCTGCGTTTGAAGCTGTTGAAGTTGTATTTGAAGAAGTTAGGCTCGCCCCAATAGATCTATTTTTGAAGAATCTCACAAAGCTCAGTTGTCTATCTAGACAGCTGCTCCGATCAGAGACTTGGTTCACAATCTTAGTCTCCAGCAGCAGAAATCTCAAGAGATGTTAACATTTTCAAGTCCGAATTTGTTCATAGAATGACGTCTCTCGAGCTTAGTGTTGAAGATACACGTAGTCACATCTTACGTTGATCAAAAAACAACAGAGACAGTATCTGGACTTGATAAGGCGGGGAGATAAAGTCAAAGCCGACTTTCTTCAGAGCTTACTTAGACAAGGCAATTTCTACTTGATGAGGTTCAGCATTCATCATCTGAAATTAAGTAGAGCCTCGCTGCTTTTGGCTCTCAGCTAGCTAAAACCTTTGCTCATATTGCGATAGCTGGTGATGCAAAAAGGGGGAAGTAGCAGCAGTGGAAGACAAATGGAAGTAGAAGCAGCGGTAGAAAAGAAGGTAACAATAGCGGCAAACGCAAATGGTTTTGAGAAGAGATATTTTTTCAGGATCACACCTTATAGTTACAGTTCTTGTACTTGGCGAATTGTTTTTGAAATTTTGTTATTCTAAATAAAGTGCTAAGTTTTGTCATCACCAAAAAGAGATAAATTGTTGAGATTAAAATTTAAGTTTTGGTGAGAACAAATAAAAGAATTCAAACATATCAGAACAGATTACAGTAGAACGACTTAGAGCATCGCAGATCAGCTTAGAGTAGTGCAGATCAGATTAGAGCATCACATATCAGCTTAGAGTATCACATATCAGATTAGAGAGACACGGATCAACTTAGAGCATCACAGATCAGTTTAGAGCATCACAGATCAGATTATAGCGACACAAATCAGCTTAGAGCATCACAGATCATCTTAGAGCATCACAGATCATATTATAGCGACATAGATCAGCTTAGAGAACAGCATATCAGCTTAGATCATCACAGATCAGATTAGAGCGACACAGATCATCTTAGAGCATTACAAATCAGCTCAGAGCAAGTTCATCAGCTTCGAGCATTGCCAATCAGCTCAGAACATGTCGAACAGTTCAAAAAGTCACCAATCAGCTCAGAGTATGTCAATTAGCTCAGAACATTTCCAATCAGCTCCAAGTAAGTCTATCAGATTAGAGTGACATAGATCAGATTAGATTGGAGCTTCATAATCAGATCAGAGGAAAGCAAGAAAAACAGATCATCAGATTAGAGTAGATTCAGATCGGAGATTAGTAGAAAGAACAGCTTGCAGTATACAATGGAAGCAGAACAGATCAGATCAACGTCAGCTCAGAGAACAGCTTAGACCTCGCAAACAGCTTTCAGCTTAGAGAGTATAAGTTTTCAGTTCAAAAGTATGAAGAGCTCAATTCTCAAGGTCAGTATTAAATGTTCAGTTTTTAGATGAATCAAATCAGATTAGAGGGCTGCTTCCAGATCAGCTTGAAATTGAGAATCAGATCAGACTGAGAAAGGGTTCAGCTTTAGATCAGATTGCAAGAACATATTTCAGATCTCGCGTATAGCAAAAAACTCAGAGCTTACATAGTATTCAAATTAGAGAAAAGTTTAAGCAGACTCTAATCAAGTATATGTTCCCCAAACACTTTAGTAAAAAAAAGGTGGCATTTCAGATGTGCTCGACAGAAATGGCGTGACTTGTCTTTGTAAAGTATTTCATCATGTGTGACGAGATGATGCCCCCTCATGCATATTATCCTCTTTGGTTGCGTTTATCTCTTGTTCATAATTACCAGGTCTTTCATCAGACTCATTAGATGATATCTCGGGTTTGGTATCACTGTTACCAACATGTATATTAGTGGCACCGTGTCCGGAGAAGCTACTTCTATTTCAGGATCAGCATCGTTTGTTTCAAAAATTGATTTCTTCTGATGACATGTTGATCTCGTGATCAGTTCCATGCTCCAAAGATATATTGTAGAATCCTTCGGTAACTTGTGGATCATATATATATGGCTCATGGAAACATCACATGTAGCAGTATCTGGTTGGTTACAGAACCCTCCTTCAGGGACATGCTGAACGTAGGATCAGGTTCATAAGAACCAATATTAGGATCAGTTGGCTCTATCTCCACATACAAATGCAAAATCCGCATATTTGGACATTGTATTAAAAATTCTAAAACACCATAATCAACAATATGGATGAAACTTCTGTTCAACATGATTTCTCAATAATGAATATTTCGTTGATAACTATAGAAACTTTCAAATGATCAATATTCAACATTCTATACACAAGTTCAACCAATTCGACAAAAGAATAGATTGTGATACTCTCATCGGCCTTTTATGTGAAACAGAATATTCGTCCGATACATTTCCAACAATAATATCACCACCAAATATAGAAACACTCCTATGCAATCCATTTGGAGGAAGAAAATTTAGGTTAATTGATAAAACAATTAAATTTGAGAAAAACCAAACACAACAAATAAATGAAAACAAGATATAGATGAAGATGTAGATATAGAAGCAAGATAAGATGTAGCTAAAGAAGGAAGATGGAAGAAATTGTAAATGTCGATGGTTGTTTATATAGTCCACTGAGAAGAAGTGCGGACACTGCATGTTGAACACGATGGTCGCACAAACTTTTTTTTTCTGAGCATCCGCTGCTTGTTGTATAATTTTTTTTGCTTCCGCTTCTTTATATATAACTTTTTTATTTTTTTAAGAGTCCGCTACCAAAGTTAGAGGACACTAATTTTTTTTTAAATATGTCCGCTGTTGAAAGCAGCTAGCGAAGTACAACAAAAAACGGGGGGATGGTTCTCTTTTTCTGTATTCAATCAAGAAAAAAAAACCACCTAGATGGTGAAACCGAATACTTGAAATTCAACAGACCCCTTGTTTTCTTTTTGAGAAATAATTGAAATGAAAGATGCTACTATATTTTATATTGTCTGTTGCTTGAAGCAGTGGACCATGTGTATATTTCCAGAGCGTCTGTTATTAACGGAGTTTCTCTGTACTTTTAAAATTCTTAACACATGCCCTATTTTTGACGTAATTTTTTTATTTACATTATTTAAAAAAAATACCCTTTTTATTCTCTTTGGTACCTAGATCAGCCTTGTCAAAATTTTCAAGGTCACTTGGGTGGAATTCGGAAAGTTAAGTCTCTAGGAAATAAGTTGGAGATGCTGGTCCTTTTTCCATTGGCATATCATATGCTTATGGAATTCGAATATCCATAATAATGAGACGACATAAGATATGAATTACTCATATTTTTACCAATATTTGGGGGAGGCATTGGAAAATGGAAGCCACGGAAATTTGGAACAAATTGGCCAACTTGAACTTGAGGTGGATATGGTGCAGAAGAACTAAATTGAAAATATTGAGGATTTGGTGGACTATTATGTGACTTTTGAGAAGATGCATTTTCTTCGATTTGTTTGTAGAACCAATGAAATTTCTACAAAATCTCCAATTAGTTTCATCTATTTGAATTAAACATAGAATTATAGAAATTAATATAGAAAATGAAATTGAGATGATAAGAGATTTTTAGAAATGATTTATGAGGTTGAATAATTTGTGATGAGTGAAAAAAATGGGTTGATATAGTTACTGTTTATAGAATATTTTTATTTTGTTTTTATTTTTGTTATTCAATTAGTCGTTAAGTAGCCATTGACATTCATTGCAAATCATTTCAAAATTCAAATTTTTTTATTAAAAAAGTAACCTTAAAAAACAAAACAAAAAAGAACTCTTTGTTTTTCAATTTCAATTATATTTTTGCAAATTTCAAAATTTTTACTAAAACATTGAATTTAGAAAAAATTCGTTTCACTTTTCAAATTTCAAATTTCAAATTATGTTGAGATTTTTTGGCATATGTATTGCGAAAATATTTTTTAAAAATTCGATGAACCCATCAATAATTATCATTAATATAAAATTATAATATTACTACTCGTATTTTTCTTTCTATTACATTTATTAATTTTTAAGTTAAAAATATAATTTAATATTTTATCTCAAATTTAATTCATCAAACCAAACATATTATCCTTATCAAATATTATTCTCTATCCAACTCAATACTTTTATAATCACACCATCTATTGTTAATCATATTCTGTCATATGCTATCCAGCGAGACAAATGGTGTCTAAGTGTACAATCTAATAATATATGATTAGCTTTGTAAAATGTAAGGTGACAATTTAAATGTCATTACTTATCATTTCATATACATGGTTGTAATTATAGGCATAAATTTAGAAAACTTAATAACTATTTCTATCGCAACAAGTTATAACTTAACTCTAAAAAGAATTATAAATATTTTGGTAAATAAATTTATAGTAAATATAAAATTCAAATATATCCTGTTACATTTCTACTATTATTGCCAAAGCTCATGTCGGCTCCCTTGTTGAATTAATGAGAATGGTGGTCCTTAGGACAAGATTTTGTGTGCAATTATTTCACGGTGAGGGGGGCCAAAAGATATAGGGAACCTCGATACTCTTGACTTTATGGAACATCTACTTTTTTTGTTGGGTCTAAAGCTGGTATGCATAAAAAATATAAAAACAAAAAGATGTAGGGTTTTAAATATAAAATTGTAGTATGTTACACTCAATGATGGTTCTCAATTAAATATGTTATTTAAAATGAAACATTATTATTAGTGAGATGTTGTTGCTTCAAACTGCCTTTTACATTTACTAGTATCTCACCCCTGCGATGCACAGAGATATAATTTTATTTTAATTAATAATTAAATAAAATATATGAGAATTTGAATAATAATAGAAAAACAAATAAACTAAATTATTTGTAGACATTATAACCATATATAGTAAGTAAAATTATTAAATTTTTAAATATAATCCTGAATTGAAATAATTTAAAAAATATAATTTTCAATACTTCATACTATAGAGATAAACTTATTTGGTGCAATTACAAAAAATACATTTCTTTAATGCATAGATAAAAGTAAATTGTTAGTATTAGTAATTCTTTTATGGAATCAACTATTTAATATTTTATGGATTATGTGATATATCAATTCAACGTGTCTTACCAAATAAAATCATGGAACTTGAATAGTAAATATGATAGTGATGATTTAATTTTAAATTTAAATTAGAGATATAGATGTTGTACTTTGAAACTTTATATTTAAATTAGTATTTTTAATAATGGTAATACCTGGAATATATTAACATAAATTCATTTTTCAATAATCCATATTGAAAATACAGATTTATTTGGTGTAGTTAATGAAACAATATTTTTTATTATATAGATATAGATAAAAAATAAAATGTCATCATTATTAGTTCTTATTAAAAAAACAATTTAAAATGCTGTATTTTAAAACTTTAAATATGAGTTAGTTATGTTAATTATTATAGTAGGCAAACTTATTAAGTGTAGTTAATAAAAATATATTTTTTATATATAGATAAATAGTAAACTGTCAGTATCTCTTATATTGAAAACAACCATTTAATATTTTATGAATTTTATGATATATCAATTCTTTGTGTCTTATAAAAAACAATTAGAATCAATTTCAATAAATATTGTTGTATTTTAAAATTTTAAATATGAATTAGTTTTGTTCATAATGATAGTAATATAGAGACAAACTTATTTTCGTAGTTACCGAAAAGATATCTTTTACAGATAGATAAAAAGTAAATTACCAGTATTGATAATTATATCGAAAACACAACAATTTAGTATTTTATTGATTATGCGATAGATCAATTCTATGTGTATTATAAAAAATAATTGGAATCATTATCAATAAATATTTTGAGTTGATACAATTTTTATAAAAAAATTCTATTTAATAAATTTTGAAATCACGTATTTAATACTTTCTTAATAAAACCTGGTGAATAAAATTGTAAATAAAGAAAATATTGTTTAATTTTTTACTTTAAACTAAAGTTATAAAATGAGTTTAGTTACTTTTAAAAATAGTTATAATGAAAATAATTTATTGATGTCTTTATTTTACATTGGTGGTTTTGCCATTAAATTTTCTTGGTAGAAGTAAATTATTTTGACATAAAACACCAAATTAATGTTATTTGAGTTTTACAAAAAAAATTATTTAATATATTTTGAAAATATAAAGGCTATACTTTGAAATTTTAAATTTAAGTTTAAAATTTTTGAATTTTTGTTTAAAATTTAAAGTTAATAAAGTTTGAATCAAATTAATTTGATTTGAGTTTAAAAAAAATTGTATTTAATATATTTTGGAAATATAAAAACTATACTTTGAAAATTTAAATTTAAGTTAAAATTGTTTATTTGTATTTAAGGTTTAAAGATGTAAAGTTTGAATTTTTTATTTTATATTGGTTGTTTTGCCATTAAATTTTCTTGGTAGAAGTATTTTGAAATTAAACACAAAATTAATGTGATTTGAGTTTTACAAAAAATTGTATTTAATATATTTTATATAAAGACTATACTTTGAAAATTTAAATTTAAGTTTAAAATTTTTGACTTTGTATTTAAGATTTAAAGGTATTAAAGTTTGAACCAAATAAATGTGATTTAAGTTTTTACAAAAAATTGTATTTAATATAGTTTAGAAATATAAAGGCTATACTATGAAAATTTAAATTTAAGTTAACTTTTGAATTTGTTTTTAAGGTTTAAAGGTATTAAAGTTTGAATTTATTATAATTTTTACAACATTTAATTGTTCTTTTTCTCTTTAATAGATTGAGTAATGAGTGTATAAACATATACACATTTAATATATTGTTTTCATCAAAATGCATTAGTTTTTCATATACTATTTTTAAAAATAATGTTTAGGCGAAATAAAAGTTTCTATTTTTGGCAGACAACTCTGCTTTTATATATATATATATATATATATATATAGATGTGTTATAACAGTGGGAAAAATGCACTAATGCATGTGCCCTAAATATTTAATTAAACCACCACTAGACGATCAAATAGACAAAACCCCTTACAAAATGCTAATTTTATCAAATTTATTAAGACCATGTATCAAGTATGAAAATGCTCGAACCATGTGTTTCAAATGCGTAGGATAAATATTTATCTTATAGGATTTGAAAACATGTTAAGAGGGGGGAGTGAATAAATGCTTTTAAAATTTTTAAGTTAGATATGATTTAATTGGTCAACTTGGTTATCGGTTTGGTCTATTATCTCAAACTACAAACATTTTATGGAAACTATTTGATTTAACAGTGAACTTAAAGACAACAGATGAAAAGTAAATGTGATGAGAGATTTGTTTCTGGAAGTTGGAAGAGTAAGCTTCTACATCTCATATTCTTCTCAAAGGTATGTTAAGTTGCAGACGTTGCGGCGTTTGATCTGATTTGCCAGTGGGATGTAAAAGTATGATGCCAAATCTTAAGGGATAATGCTATCTCTACCGTGGATAGGATTGACAGTATGGGAAAATGTAAAGACTGATTTCTAAGGGATATGAGACAGCACCATAAGTTAGACATGCACCTTACAGACTAGTGGACCTAACAGCCCATCCTATCGCACACAATATGATGGATCTGGATAACTGATCCAGATCTGAGTTTTGAATTACACAATACCTGTTACTGTGTTTCTAATGTTTCTACTTAGCGTGCAGGAAAAGATGAGTTACCTGACAGCAGCTGGATAGCCATCGAGAACATTTCAGATGTTAGCTAAGATGTGAACACCAGTGCTTATCAGGAAAGTTCACAGCTGGTTTGGTTTATCACTTAGACGGAAGCTGGATTAGCAATGGAGACATCCAAAGTTGAGTCAGTTTTTCGTAATTAGGCGGAGGCCAAGTTAGACCAGCAGCTTGTTAGAGTAGATGCCCAACTAGCCAACCTGTGGCGTGTGGGTTTATAGACTCTTGTATATGACAATCTTTATATATGATATTCGCATTTATTATATGACATTCTTTACTTTCATTGTGTGTATGATGATTTACAATTGCGTTGAGTAAAGACCTAGAATACACTAAAGTGTATGTTAGATGTGATAGTGGGTATGACGGCTATCATGAAACACACTGTGTATTCTGAACTGTTCCTAGTCGATTGGGCCGTCAAAATAAGGATAAGGCCGCCCGAGTTCGAGACTAGTATCT
>KV007490.1:151307-172145 GCA_001598015.1 Dorcoceras hygrometricum
CTATCAGTGATACCTAGGGGATCATGGGGCGATGTTGTTAGACGCTCTTACCATGATCCGATGGGTAAGTCCGGAATTGTGATTCCGGAGCCACAATGGTTGTGGGCCCACGGCTAGCTGTATCCCTGAACCATTGAGGGTCACACAAGTACTGGATTCGAGATTCCCGCACGGATACTCAGCTCAATGTGTTGAGCATGAGAAGAGGATTTTGGGAGTGCGACTTCCTAAAAAGTCAACAGAGGTCAAATCGTGATTTGCCGATGTTGACGGGGCAAAACGGTCATTCTGCACTGGGTTTCTGAAAAATGGTTTTTCAGATCATAGCATTCAGTTTTGGAAACTGAGTCGATCGGTCCGATCTGATCGGCGATTGGAGTTATAATGAAGTCTCGATGATGGGGATGAACTGAATGTTCATCCGTTGGACACGGGCCCGTTGGGCCGGTCCAAGTCCACCTTTAGTTCTACTTAAGGTAGAATTAAGCCTAGACTTCATAACACTTGATCATTAGACTCTAAACCCTAACCCTAAGCATCAATAGCTGCCGCCCTTCCTCTCCTGTCCTCACGCCGCCGCTTTTCGCCGCCGCCGCCGCCGCCGGACTTGTTCCGGATAGTTTTTCGAGGAGAATCCGTTGGCGATAAAATCCTTCAGCCTTCTAGTGCAGGATGATTGGAGGGAGATCGGTTCCGGTCGTGGACCTGATTGACGGATCTACCGCCACCTACCGTGAAGAGCCGGCGTTCTTGTAATTCCGGTTGGAGCCAGGCACGAGTTGCCAGCAAGGTATTCCTTTAAAACACCCTATGAATGTCATAGCATGTTTTGCTTATATCGTATTGATCGTCTCCCGGCACATGTTTTGTTCTTCCGCTGCCTCGCCGGGGGGCGTGATCCGGATCCCAACACAGCTGTGATAATCGCTAAAAGAGAGTCTGAACCAGCTGGAGCACTTAGGTGTATAAGGACCAGCTGGAACGCTAGAAGAGGAAGGTGGAACAGCTAGAACATCAAAGGGGACCAGCTGGAACAGAAACTAAGAAGAGGCAGTTGGAGCAGCTGGACCAGCTGGAACGTTAAAGGATCAAGCTGGACCAACCGGTGCGTTAAAAGTGTAAGATGAACCAACTAGAACGATAAGAACCAGCTGGAGCGCTAAGGAGAAGATGGACCAGCTGGAGAGATAAGTTGAACCAGCTGGAATGTAATGAACCAGCTGGAACGATAAGAACCAGCTGGAGCGCTAAGGGGATGATGAACCAGCTGCAAGCGCTTAGGTGTACATGGATCAGCTGTTGAAGAAGTAAACGAATCAGATGTTGTTGTGCAGCTGTTGACATATCAGATGTTGATCAATAGAGGCGAATCAGCTGTTGGAACGAATTAGTTGAAGATGAAACAACAACTGAGCGAACAGATAATGAAACAGCTGTTGCGCATCAATGAAGATGCATCAGCTGTTGCAATGAAGAAAAGCTGTTATCAGACATTGATTACACGTGGAGCAGTTGATCAAATAATGGGCAGTGGTTTATCAGTTGGAGCGTAAGGAGAATTGTGGCATCAGCTGATGAACAACTCAGATGCAGAACATTAAGAAGCGATCAGCTGCTGGAACATTAAAGCAAAATGGAAAGAATCAATGGCTGAAATTGAGTCGTGCAAATGCCTTAATTCAAGGGAACAAAATTTGTACTATTCTAGGAAATAGTACAATATACAGAGGATGATTGCACAAATTTGGAAAGAAGACAAATTGGCCTTGACAAGCGCAGAAGGATTTGAATCTACTGTCTAACGGTCATATTTGGAGAGAAGCTTTATATACAAGGAGATTTGTTGAAGACTATGATTTTGACAGATTAATTGAAGCACAGTGCAAAAACAGAGGGAAGAAAAATAGAGGAACGAAGCAGTCGACCACCATTAGAGAGGAGCTTACAACGAGCGTCGACTACTGAGTTCTAATCAGCTTTTGTAGAAGCATTTTCCCAGTGTGTGAGATTTATTCTTTAGAGAGTTGAGCGTTCACTGTAAAATCTCACACACACAGATTCACTCGCATATTTTGAGAGATGTGCGAAATTGCTTAGCGAGTGAATCACAAACAATACAAAATGAGATCACGTCCAAGCACGAAGACGTTAAAATCTGTGTTTGTAGCCTTTCTCACATAGGCGTAAAACAAGTGAGTGACACAGCCGAGGGCTGGTGTAAAGTCTAGGAGTTCACCTGGAGCGAGGCTCGGTGATTGGGTCTGCGGATCAAATTCTTCTAGTGGAACCTTCCTTAAAAGGAAGAAGGAGAGACGTAGAATATTTATATCCGAACTTCCATAAACAAACAGCTGGTCCATTTTTTTAAGCTTTCCGCATAAGCACTTTAATTTAGCATCACATATCAACTGTCACACACACGCACAGTTAAACAGATTTCTAACAGAAATCTGTTTGCATCGTTTTAAAATTAGGATTCAGTTCTGGTGTTTTCCGTATGTTTTTATTACATACCAGATCTGTCTCCGGTGCTTTGTTTTATGTTCAAGAACCCGAGGTATTGCACCTCCTTTATAGCAGCGCAAAATTTTTTGTATCAACAGTAGTAGCGCTCGCTATATATCTTTTTATTTTCATAGGATCAGATGGTGAGATCTGATCCTTTGGTCCTAACACAATAGGTCCACTCTATGTTGCCACATGTATAAGGAAATAAAGTTGCACATTAGCTAACTGCTATTGCTTTTGTCCTAGTGGTAAGCGCTTGATCCTAATAATTGGTATCATAGCAGGTCAAGGGTTCGAGTCTCCCAAGAAGCATATTCTATACTTCTTGGAGGGGGGGGGGTTGTCACGTCAAATGTGCATGTGTTAGAGTAGTAATGAGATTAGTGACCTCCTGGAAACCTTTCGTACGTCGACTGGCAACACCACTTGATCTGGTTGATCAAGTGGGTTGTAAAAGTATGATGTCAAAGCATAACGAGTAATACCATCTCTACTGAGGATATGACTGACGGTATTGAAAAGGATAAGACTAATCTTCAAGGGATATGAGACAACACCAACAGTTAGACACGCACCTCCCTGAACTCTTCGACCTAACAGCTCATCCCTAATGTACACAATAGGTTCACTCTGTGCTGTAACATGTATAAGAAAATAAAGTTGCACTTTAGCTAACAGCTATAGCTTTTTGGCTTAATGATAAGCGTATGATCCTAACAAGTACTGCTCTTTAAGGTTTCTTTAGAGATAGTACATGAGTATATAATGTTCCTTGTCTTTCCAAAAGAGTACTTAGTATTAAATGTTCATCGTCCTTTAAGCTTCATATGAAACATCGGCAGAATCATTTTCATTGATATCCTGATATTTGCATATTTTTTAAATCTTTAGACCAACGACTTTAATATCGTGAAGGTCTAACATATTTGATTTCATTGCAACTTCTTGTAGAACCGATTTGTAGTCTTGTAACTTTGAGTTTTTCCATTGAAGTTGTTATGTTGTTTAAGTTGTACTATCACATGATCTGCATATTTGTTTCCGGTCTTGTTTCGCTTTTTCACTTGATCTGATCTTGACGACTATATATTGAGCTTATACGAATTATTATTAGTTCCATCCCGCTATTCAACTAGTCTGATCTGCAAGTCTTGCAACTGATCTAATATATTTATATCTTCAACTCAACTTAACTGATCACGAAGTCTTGCGACCGATTTAATATTGAACTAATCTGATCTTTATATCTCCAATTCAGATTGTTTGATCTTGAACTTCTGCAACTCAATTGTTCCACTCATTTGAACTGATCTTGAACTAATATGTTATACTATTTTCTTTGTACTACTCCGAAAAGTCTTCAGCTGTTAAGTTCTTCCCGATAAAAACGTGAAATATATATTACTCAAGTTAATAATTAATTAACATAAAATCTGAATATCCAACATTATCATTCCACCAAAAAAATTTTTTTAGTAGTATCAAATCTAAGAGGATAGGAGAGCAAAGAAATGGCCCAACACAACCCCAGCCAGATATCTTGCTCAATGATTTTACTTTATAAAATGTATAGTATAATCTTTGATCCTCAGCTTGAGTTTCTGGTACAGACTTAAAGATGCAAAAAACAATGGGCCCAGAACAACCTTATGCTTCTTCTTTCGATTTATATATTATTTCCCTGTGTTGTTAATTTCATGCCTCATGAGTGGCTACCATGTGTTCTCTTCATACCAAAACAGGGATTTTAACTTTACAAAGCACAAAAATCACCTTACCTAACATATATCATCTATATATACTTTACCCTTCAAAATAATCACCTATGTCGTGTAGATTATGGGATAGCCATATATTAAGTATTGAAGGAGTTATAAAGATCCCCTTAAACCATTCATACTTTTTACAGGCAGCGTTTTAAGAAAATATCAAGTTACCGTTTTGTAGCCAACTCCCACGCCCATCAGCAACCACAATGCCGCAAAAACTTTAGAATGTGTAAAAGTGAGACATTGTTTATCATTTCAGATGTATTACTTTTATCAATACTAGTAATGTGTGGATAAATTTACTCTTACTAGTACCAAACACCAAAGTAGTGTGATCGATTATCCCTTTCCAACTAAGGCATGTCGTCAAAGTCACACATAAATACAACACATCACACATGTATCTATGTGTGTGTGTAAAGGTTTGTAAGCATAGACACTAATATATTATAAGTGAAAATGGTGCACTAAATGGATTGATCCCACGAGTGTAAATATAAAGCTAAGCTGCTTTTGTTCCCCAGTTTCCCAGTTTATTACCTTTCTTAACTGTCCAGCTCTTAATCAACAACTTTATACAAGCTTGTGGACCAATATATTGTAAGAAAAATGCCCAACAGATTTTGGTGAAGAGAGTGATCAAGCATATTAGTATACCTTAATTTTAAGTGCCTTCTCTCTCAAATTCTATGGCGCTAACCAAGATGGATCCTGATTGCGGGGCAAATACCCTTTCACAAGCGCATCCCGAGACGATGGATTTTCTTTCGCTTGCTTGGTGCAACTTCGCTGTCCAAGCTTTCGAACACGAGATACAAGATCGATCACTTGTTATTCAAGACAGCCCAATAAGGACGTTCGAGAACAATTCCAAACCTCCTCCTATGGTAAGTCGATGCTTGCCTTTCACCATTATTGGTTGAATATGTATACCTACACACATAAAACAAATATGTCTGTCATAATAGACTTGAACTTGCAGACCATGGATAAGAGTGTGAAGGTAGATGATGGAGAGAATTTCGTGCCTCCTTGGAAAACAAATGATTTAAAGGTAACTTAATGTTTGTTGACACGAAGTTCATAATAGTATCATGTACTGCATCACAAAACCTGTGATTCACGCGTTTGTGAGGCTAATCCAGGATTTCGAACACTATGTTTGAATAGAAGTACATACTCAGACTAGAGATAAATTTAGATACCCTTATATACTTCACATTATCCATTTTGACATACAATACTTCAGTCGTGGATATGGATGCAACAAGCAATGCACCCGGAATTGAACTACAACGGCTACTTCAAGAGGAAATGGGTAAGTTTCTATCTAAAAAATGTATATTTGCATCTGGTATACAGATTAGACATATAACAATATGAATGCAGATGCCATGGAAAATCATGCCATTTAAAAATGTCCCAATAAAAAAATGGCTGAAAGATATCAAACAGAGGCGAAAAGAGGAGAAGAGGTTACAAAAAGCAGAGATTCATGCAGCGCTATCTGTGGCAGGGGTCGCAGCTGCTCTAGCAGCAATAGCTGCCGAAAACTCGCAAAACTACATAGAGAATGCTTCAAAGGAGTCGGCTGTGGCTTCCGCAACTGCTTTAGTTGCTGCACAGTGCGCAAAAGTGGCCGAGGCCATGGGAGCAAAGAGAGAACAAATAAGCAGTGTGATAAATTCAGCTATTAGCAGCACAAGTGCAAGTGAAATAGTTACTCTCACGGCTGCAGCAGCAACATGTAATAAACCAAGAAGTTGAAAAATATCACTTCCTTGAGTTTTTTTATCATAAGATCATATGCTTGTTTGTGCTAAATATACATCTCATAATCAAACAATGATCAACTTTATTTCAGCAATAAGAGGCTCGGATACTCTAAAAGTACGATCCGCGTGCAAAAACAGAACAAATGGGAGCTCACCAGTTCTACCTCTCGAGGATAATCATGAACTCAATTTCAACTTTGAGAAGTGCAGATCACTTCTGGCCAAAGGTGCAGAGCTCAAAGTTGAGGGAACAGATGGTATGAAGGAACATAAGATCATTCAAACTTGTCATTGATTCGCACATCTTTTTAGCCGTATTTTCTGGTGTTCTAACAGGAAGGTATTTGGTGCAATCAGTGGTGGTGATCCTAAACAACGAAGCAAAGGTACTAATTAAAATTCTTTTCATCGTAAGAATAAACTGTAGAAATAAGTACCGTTGGTTGATAAACAGATATGTGGTCCTTTTGAACTTTTGTTAACCTCCTACAGTTGCATTATACAGGTCATTATCAGAACCAAAAGGCCCAACATGCTAAATGTTTTTACAAGACAAAAAGAAAGTAAGTTCTTGCACTATATAATCAAGCTCTTCACCCCGAAAATTCGCTCCTCCTCACGGATGAAGTACACATATACATGATTCAAAGTGGCAGATCACATTTGAGTTCACAACAATCAATTTGAATACAAGTAAACATTTGAAGCATGTCGTTTTCAGGCGTCGTTCTTGACTTGCACACCGAGCTATACAGGGATCCTGGATTCGCGGACTCTGAAGCTGTCTACCTTGTCGTGCTAACAACGGATAAGGGGATAATCAAGCTCGACATGAAGAACGACTATCAGCGTTACTGGACGTGGTCCGCGACTATAAATCACATGCTAATGCTGTCTACTTCATTCACAAAGTATGAACTCCAATTCCAGAGAAGCTGACTGTCTATGTGGTTTCATTTGTGTCCAAATGCTATGCTATTTCATTTCGTGAAGATTGTAATTTCGTGCTTGTCATTTTACTGTATGCTCTTTTGTATTTATTGGTTTTCTAAGATAGTAAAAGTAAGACAGAGTTCAGCTCAAGATATAAACTTTAGATTTCAAGCATTCAAAGAGCCCTTGTCGTCTAAGCCAATTAAAATATGAGAAAGGAAAAAGCCATTTATCATATTTCTTGTTCCTGTAAAATTGTTCTAATCACCACTCACTTCCTTCGAACAGAATCTTCTAAATTCGTGCATTCAAAGTCATCATCATTGAAAATGTTTTCTGATATATATATATACACACCCACATTTTTGCACACACAATCAATTTCTTGCCCTTTTTCGCAACTTACTGTAAAATGAACACGGATAAACTAGTTAGGAACGTGGCAGAAATCCAAAAAGAAAATAAAAGTGGTGTGAATATAAACATCTGATTTCATATTTTCATTGGGTATCTCACCGAATATGGAGTAGAGAATGGCCTTTTCATAGTATGTGTTGGAGGTGCATTATCAAAGTCCAGCCCATCAACCTACGGCCCAATCAGGAAGCTCCTTTCCTTTCAAATTCTAAAACTAGCTTAGTTAAAAGAACTTATTTAAAAACCATTTCGTTCAAAACATCTATAATTAAAGTTGGAGTTTAGAACGGGTAACCGAGTGTGTGTAGAGCATTTTTCTAATTTGAAATTGCAAATAAACATTGATTTATTTTCTATGTAAGTTGACATCTACGATCTAACCCTTTATATGTTCAAATATATGACATTAACACGTAAGAAAAGTAAGTGTCAAATGTATTAAACAACGAAGAGATGGGATTTTTCTAAAAATAATTAAAAAATATTCAATGCTTGTAAAAATAATGCATGTTTTAAACCTTTATAAAAGTTGCACAGGCCTGCTGCGGGTTCATACAGGATCCACCGCAGGATCTACTAGATTCAATTCTTAAAAATATATATAAGCTCCATGCAAATGGAGATGGTTACTAGTAGTAATAATGAGGCAGAGCGCACTCAGATTCAAGTTGGTCTTCTTTCAGGCGCGTCTATATGTTATTAACTTACTTTTATATAGTTATCCAACGATAATTGATTTCATAGAATCGGTTGGGTTGACGAAAACTTTTCATTGTCCAACAAAAATTGACAGAAGTGGTGTAACCGGCTAAGCCTAGCAAAATATTGAAAGCACGCACCGGCATTATATGAAAAATAAAGTGTACCCCATTCTTAGCGTACAGCCAAATATTTAAGATTAAATGGATGGTCGTCATTACAAATGATCGAGCTGAATCCAGTCGATGAACTATTTTTTTCTAAGAAAGGAACGCGGTCAAAATTGGATCGGATCCTGGCCTTGTGACCGTCCATCTTCACTTCACGGATGACCAGTCACTTCACACAACTTCTATTCCCACCTATATATAGGGTCTTGACAAACAAATAAATTTGAATTATCACAGTGTACTGTTTGATCGTGGTTCTCTTATGTCCAAGGCATTCCGGAATTTTAAAAAAATTTTTTGAGATTCAAAATTAGGGCACTCGTATGGTATATACAAATCTCATTAATAGACGTCCATCGAAAGATTTATTTTTGGCACTTCGTGCTATTCTGATTTAATGCGGTGATGGTCATTCGAGGTTGGACAATGAACGGAGTCCTCGATCCTCCAAAATCAAGTCCACGACCGGATCTCTTAATCCTTTATTAATGTGCACTACAAATAAAGATTTGCGAAGAGATGAGAAATATTTCACGGGAGGGAGTGAGTATTTTCGTATTGTGCAACAATGAATTATTCCATTATATATGATATATAAACTTAGTTATTTGAGTTAAGTTCAACTAAGAACTCTATATCTACATCTATCTAGGACTTTCCCTAGAATTTTGGTTCACTTGGATTCCTCAATCATGAGACATAATGTTCTCGATCGACGACCAAATATCACCAATCTAATGAATTTAAATGACTCGTTAAAATGATATAAAGTCAAAACTTTGGACTACTTAACCTAAATATAGCAGCTATCATTTCGAAAACACTTCCACTCTAGCTTTCACAGTTGTACTTCCCTTCACTATTTGTAGAAATCGCATTCTCCAAATCCTCAGATGCTTGTAAACTTATTTACAAGCTTTATCTTTGATTATATCATCTTTCTTTCTCAAAATTCAACTCATTGATTTTTATTATCTCAACAAAAATAAGATACCCAGCATTTATGTGACCCACAATTGTTAAATTATATAGCTAGACGTGAGTTCACAACTCTGCGTGATTAAAGACAACCGGTGTCCATTATTCGGGATTACTCCATTAACCTCATTATATGGGTCAACTCTATGTTCATAAGAATGCCGAACTAATTTTTGATCAAACCTATTGAATCATGGTAAGAACGTCTAGTAGCATTGCTTCGTGATTTTCTAGGCATCAATGATAGTGCTAAAAGAACCAATCACTTGTGGTTAATGCACAATATAGTCCCTTCATCTCAAATATCCACATCAAATCAACAAACATGTGTACATTGAGAGTTGCTAACGATTCAATAACTATAAAACATCTCAGAGATAAAATAACGGTATCACATGTGTTACTTCTTTTTATTAATATACATGTCTGCTCTGGACAGTGACAAATTGCATTATCTCTTCAAACCGATATAGGATATCCACACACATATTCTTTTTTATCAAACCTATTGAATCATGGTACGAGCGTCTACTAGCATTGCTTCGTGATTTTCTAGGCATCAATGATAGTGCTAAAAGAACCAATCACTTATTGTTAATGCACAATATAGTCCCTTCATCTCAAATACCCACATCAAATCAACAAACATGGGTACATTCAGAGTTGCTAATGATTCGATAACTATAAAACATCTCAGAGATGAAATAACGGTATCACATGTGTTACTAGTAAAATTATTTTTATTAATATACATATCTGCTCTAGATAGTGACAAATTGCATTATTATCTCTTCAAACCATATAGGATATCCATGTTAGAGTAGGTGCCCAACTAGCCAACTTGTGGCGTGTGGGCTCTTGTTGACTTTATGTAAAACGATCTTTATTTATGAAATTCGTATTCTTTTATGGCATTCTTTATCTTCATTATGATTATTACAATTATTGGATAAAGACCTTGAATGCACTATAGTGTATGTTAGATGTGATAGTGGATTTGATGGCTATCATTAAACACATCACTGTGTATTCTAAACATGTTCATGGTCGATTGGACCGTCCAAAAGAGGATAAGGGCCGCCCGAGATTGAGACTAGCATCTGCGATGTGAAACACCACGTTTCATTGGTAGGGAACATAGCGACGTTCTAAGCATGCAGATGGATAGTGACCTGGTGATCTATCGAACTACCCTCGTTCGGAATTTCCAAGTGGTTACCATTTGTCGAGTGGATTAAGTCCGAGGTCTTGGTTGTACAGATTAGTCCTTATTACTCGAAACGTCATTGAGACTCTACATGATAGGTGCCTCACTTTGACCCGTTTACCGACTCAGTTGGGGTCATCAGGTGGCGGGGTTGGGTGAGGTCTCGATGCATGTAGGAGTCAATGCTTCGTTATCGAGGATTCACCGCTCGCCCTTATGCATGGATATCCTATGCTATCTGAGGAGATAATAGTGTGACAAATCTCTGGTCAGAGTACTAGATGTGTTTTAGGTAAATGGGTTTACCTAGTAACATATGCGATGTCACTATTTGATCTCTAAGATATATGCATGGTTATTGGATCTCTAGCGACTCTCGATTTACCAATGGTCGTTGATCTGATCAGGATATTTGGGTTGAAAGGACCGTACTGTATGCTAACCATGACCGACTGGTTCTTGCATGAACTATCAGTGATATATAGGGGATCATGGTACGATACTGCTAGACGCTTTACCGTGATTCTATGGGTAAGTCCGAAAATGTGTTTTCGGAGTCACAAATGTTGTGATCCCACGGCTAGTTGTATCCATGAACCATTGAGGGTCACACAAGTATTGGTTTCCCAATTCTCGTACGGATATGGTACTCAAAGTGTTGAGTATAATAGGAAGAAGGTTGGGAGTATGACTTCCTAAGAGTAGCTGAGGGAGTAGGACTTCCATATTTAGCTAATGAGAGTAAACCTGTCATATATAGATTTAGCAGTCCGAAAATTTGATTTTGCATCATAATGATCAGTTTTGTAAACTGAGCACATTAGTGATATCTGATCATCGATCGAGAATACGATGAGACCAAAATTGAGGGAGTCAAAACGAATGTTCACAGTTCAACTTGAACCGAATGTTCACTGTTTGAGTTGAACCGAATGTTCAAAGTTTGAGTTGAACCGGATGTTCACTGTTTGAGTTGAACCGGATGTTCACTGTTTTGTTCAAATCAAACTCTATCCCTCAATATATAAATATGACAATGAGGAGAATTTCAATAGTGAGAAAGAAAAACACCAAAATTTATTCAGCAAACTCCTCCCCTCTCCCTTCTTCCCTCGCCGTGGCCGCCCGTCGCCGTCATCGTCGCCGCCCGTCGCCAACGCAGTCGCCGCCTGCCGCTGCCGTCGGAATTTATTCCGACCGTCTCGGCGAGGAGATTCCATCCGTGAAATTTTCATCTATTTTCTAGTGCAAACCGGTGAAGGAGTCGAGATTCTGGTCGTGGACCGAATTAGGCGTCGATCAGCCGTTCAACTGTTGAAGTGCCAATTCCCTTGTGTAATTGGTCGGAGCAGACGCCTTGTCAGGCTCGTGCTCACAACAGAGTAAAATCACATAAACACAAGCGGAAGCTACTAAAAAGCGGGTAAAATTTTTTTGCTTTTGGCCTGACGGTTTAAAACGATATAATTAAAAATAGTACGATACTCAAAATAATCCCAGTTTGCAAAACCAACAAAACAATACAGCCAGTATAGCATCAAACACAAGCATCAGACTCCAACAACAGAATACAACAACAAAGCACAGGGCATCCCCTGGCTAACCGTACTGATACATAAATATATGCTATACGCTACTGCGATACTCTAACCACCTCCTGGGGCACCTCTAGCTGGGTCAGCACCATGACCAGCTGGATAACCTGAACAACAAAACAGGCAAGGAAAACAACCAAGCCCCAGAGGGACATGGGGTCAAATCCCAGTACGGGGAGCAACTATAAAACAGCAGTAAACTGCAAAGATAAAATGCAGATGCTATGCATGAGACCAGAACAACAGCCAAAGGCTACAACGGTGAGTGTAGGACATGTGGGCGCTACCCACTCACCCCTACTCTCCCACCAATACCAGATGCATCAATAGCTCAACCTGCCGTTGCCCAACCTATGAACTGTGGTAGTTACCCACTCGCGCATAGGGGCTAACAAATCCCAGCAGGGAGATGCTACTGCGGAATCACCGCTCGCCCTCGCATCCTGGTAAGAATCAGAACAACAAAAACAAGGCAGTGGCTGCAAAAACTGAAACAGAATGACATGCGTGTATGCAATATGCTGGAACAACAAGCATAAATCATATGCACAACAGCAATCATAACAACAAGCATACACGGCCATGTCACAAACCAGCAACCACAATTTATCCAAGCCATAACCTCGCTGTAATACAAGCTCCAGATCCGTACCTCACTTTCTGAGAAACGATTGCCACAATTCAAGGCCCGTGAAATCTGATCCTGACCTGCTGAACACACGCAAGATACAAGGTAAACATCAACAAAAGCTCACGGCCAACTACAGAAAGTCACGACTGGGAGTCCTACGCTCAACCAGCAACTAACACCCTAATACAACTAAACAGGAAGCTCAATTCAAGGCTAGGAACAAGATCTCATCGCAAAGGAACGAAGTTCTACCTGAACTACGAAACGTACAAACGGCCAGCAACTTCGCGTTCCACAACTAGCCAACCACAGCCTCCAAAAGTGGTATGAGATGAAAGAGCTCGATGAGAGGAGTCCAAGGCTACCTCAAACATGACAAACGGTGGCCGGAAACGACGGGAATTCGCCGGAGAATCTCACGGTGAACAGTAACCCGAGGGTTAGAAACGAAGAATGAAGTTGGGAGAAAATTTGCTAAGTATGGAATCTGTTGCAATAATTGAAGGCCAAAGCTTCCAATAAATACACACGTGAAAGCTGGTTAAAAGTCCACCGACAAAACCAGACGATGCACTACTAAAATCCCAACCAGCAGTCACAAACAAACCAACGACTGGTCCTCAAATCCAAAAGCTGGTGTCTTACACAAGCAGCAGCTGGTCGCTAAAATTACCAACAGCTGAACGACCCAACAGCTGATGCCTAACAAAAACCAACAGCTGGTACCAGACGTCACGTTCCAAACCACGGAGATATCTGATCTCTAAAACGCTAAAAGCTGGAAATAGCGCTAACGCTAAAACGACGTCGCACAGCTCGATGAAATCTGGAATACAAAGCACTAAAAGCTGATCGCTGAAAGCTGATAACTCAAACGCTAATTCACAAAACAGATCTCTCCCTCATGCGTTCACCAAAAAGGCATCGTAGCAACTTATCTAAACGACATCATTTAGCCCTCAACTCAAAAACACGCGGGCAGATCTCTACATCAGATTCTAGCGCTAACGCAACACCAGATCTCTCCTAAACGACGACGTACTAGCGTCTACGATAAAAACGCGCCGCGCACAGATCTCACCTACATTACGAAACGTCCAGATCTCATGAAACGACAGCGTTTAAACCTTACGCTACCAACTACACGTTGCGACCAGATTTCTCAAGAAATCCGAACAGATCTCACAAACAATCAGAGCTCATCAAAATTTCAGATTTCAAACTCGAAAATTCCAAAATTTCCAGAATTTCTCTAAATGTGAATTCTGACCCGAAAATGCAAACGAAACCTTCAAAAAGAATTCCGAACACCCAGAATTCCTCAAAAACCGATTAATCCAACAATTAATCTTTTAATACAATTCCAGGTCTCATATTTCTCCCCCACTTAAAAGGATTTCATCCCCGAAATCAAACAACAATTCTGAAATACAAACCGAAATACGTCTAACACAAGGCCAAGAGTTCAAGATAACTGAGCAAGCAAATAACAACAACTAGGAAAGAATTACAACCAAAGCTACAACTACTGGGAATCTAGCTCAACGACTACTCAAACAGATGCGGCCACTCGCGCTGCATCTTTTTTTCCAGCTCCCACGTAGCTTCTTCCATGCCATGCTTACTCCATTGCACCATCACCAACGGAATGGTATTATTCCTCAATTGTTTCTCTTTTCTGTCAAGGATCTGCAAGGGATATTCCTGATAGCTCAACGTCTGATCTAACTCAACCTCGTCAGTTCTAAGCACATGAGACGGATCTGGCTCGTATTTACTCAACATGGAAACATGAAAGACATCATGTAGAGAAGATAATTCCGGAGGCAACAACAATCGATATGCTAAAGGGCCAATCCTCTCAACGATCTCATACGGTCCCACGTAACGAGGGGCTAACTTTCCCTTGTGCCCAAAGCGCATGACACTACGGAACGGAGAAACTTTGAGAAATACCTGATCACCAACCTGAAACTCTAGAGGTCGACGCCTCTTATTCGCATAACTGGCTTGGCGATCCTGGGCAGCTTTCATCCGCTGTCGAATTAGATCAACATGATCCTTCATTTGCTGCACAAAGTCCGGGGCAGATAGCTGCTTCTCCCCCACTTCTTCCCAACATACCGGTGACTCTGCACTTCCTGCCGTACATTTGCTGCACAAAGTCCGGGGCAGATAGCTGCTTCTCCCCCACTTCTTCCCAACATACCGGTGATCTGCACTTCCTGCCGTACAAAGCCTCAAACGGCGCCATGCCAATCGTCACCTGATAGCTGTTATTGTAGGAAAACTCTACCAAAGACAACGCGTCTTGCCAGCTACCTCCGAAATCCAACACAACAGCTCGTAACATATCCTCCAACGTCTGGATAGTTCGCTCAGATTGGCCATCTGTCTGGGGGTGATACCTTGGATCCCGGTCTGAGATGATCGAAACAGGCACACCGTGAAGTCTAACCACGAAAATGACATACAGTCTCGCATTTTGTTCAGTGAAAAGGTCATCCCATAGGGAATAAAATGTGCAGACTTCGACAATTGGTCGATAACCACCAAAATAGCATCGCATCCTCTGCTGGAACGAGCCAGATGCGTCACGAAATCCATAGCTATGTGCTCCCAATTCCATTGGGACACTTCCAAACTCTGCAACAGACCACCAGGTCTCATCCTCTCGGCCTTAACCATCTGGCAGTTTAAACAGCGAGCGACGAAATCAGCAACGTCACTCTTTAGGCCAGCCCACAAGAAGTGCGGCTTCAACGCATGGTACATCTTCCATGCACCAGGATGAACACTATGTCTGCTGCAGTGCGCTTCCCGAAGGATCTCCTCCTTCAAATCAATGAGGTTAGGCACAACCAGCCTGCCACGAAACCTCAAGCAACCATCAAAAGAAACAGAATAATCCTCAAGTTCTCCAGCCCTGACCCTTAACTTCAACTTGTGGATGGAAGAATCAGTCCTCCGAGCTGCTCGAATAGTCGAAACAATCTGTGGCTCCACTTGAAAAGAAGAAACCACAACGCAATCATCAGCCGGATAAAATCTCCAACCAGTAGTATTAAGATGCTCCTGATCCTTAGAGATATACAACGAAACAAGCATCTCACTAGCCTTCCTGTTCAAAGCATCGGCCACTACGTTCGATTTCCCAGGCTGATACTTGATCTCGCAATCAAAGTCCTTTAGCAGCTCCATCCAACGACACTGTCTCATATTCAAATCGGGCTGTGAAAACAGATACTGCAAACTTTTGTGGTCCGAGTACACCACAAATTGCTCGCCATACAGGTAGTGACGCCAGATCTTCAGCGCAAAAACCACCGCTGCAAGTTCCAAATCATGGACTGGATAACGAGTCTCATGCGGTTTCAACTGCCGTGAGACATACGTAATGACTCGACCATTCTGCATCAAAACACAACCAATCCATTGAGCGAAGCGTCAGAACAAACAACGAAACCACCTGATCCAGACGGCAGAGCCAACACAGGTGCGGTAGTCAGTTTCTCCTTGAGCAATTGAAACGCATTCTCACATTGCTCAGTCCACACAAAACTCTTGTCCTTCTGTGTCAATTGAGTCATCGGCTTTGCTATGCTAGAAAATCCTTCAATGAAACGACGATAATAGCCAGCCAGAACCAAGAAACTGCGAATCTCTGACACATTTCTGGGACCCTCCTAGTTCAGAACAGCATCAACCTTACTGGGATCCACAGAAATCCCCTCGGCTGAAATAACATGACCCAAGAAAATGACGCGATCCAGCCAAAACTCGCACTTGGAGAATTTAGCATACAGTTGCTGGTCTCTCAACGTCTGAAGTACAATTCGCAAATGCTCCTTATGCTCCAAAGGAGTCTTCGAATATACCAAGATGTCATCAATGAACATAATCACGAACTGATCTATGAACTCTCTGAATATCGGTTCATTAGATCCATAAAGACTGTAGGCGCGTTGGTCAACCCAAACGGCATAACCAGAAACTCGAAGTGTCCGTACCTCGTACAAAAAGCAGTCTTTGCGACATCTTGATCTCTTACTCTCAGCTGATGGTACCTGGAACACAAGTCAATCTTCGAATACACCGCAGAACCTTGCAGCTGATCAAACAGATCGTCGATCCTGGGTAAAGGGTACTTGTTCTTAATCTTCACTTTATTCAACTGGCGAAAATCAATGCACATCCGCAATGAGCCATCCTTCTTCTTCACAAACAAAATGGGCGCTCCCCACGGTGACATACTAGGTCGGATGAAACCTTTCTCCAGCAAATCGTCCAACTGCACCTTGAGTTCTCTCAACTCCGCAGGCGCCAAACGATACGGGGCACGAGAAATCGGAGCTGTGCCAGGCACCAGCTCAATGCTAAAGTCTATCTCCCACCTCGGAGGAAAACCAGGAATCTCCTCCGGAAACAAATCGGGAAAATGTCGCACCACGGGAACGTCGCTAAGCTGCACACGAGAAGAAGAAGACGCATCCAAAGCATAGATCATAAAACCAGCATTCCCTAAAGACAGCAAGCTGAACATCTCCATCGCTGAGACCAACGGGATCTTCTATCGAGAATCCTGGCCGTAGAATTCCCACTTCTCGCCAGACAAAGGCCTGAAACGAACAATCCCATGGAAACAATCCACGGAGGCCCTATAGTTGGACAACACGTCCATCCCAAAGATACAATCGAAATCCCACAACATCAGACGGATCAAATTTGCAAACAACACATGCTCACCAAAATGCAACACGCCATCTAACAAAACCTCATGGGAAAACAGGCTCACACCGCCAGGGATAGAAACAGAAACAGCATCGCGCAAAGGGATGGTACACAGACCATGCTCAACAACAAACGAATCAGAAATGAAAGAATGTGATGCACCGGTGTCAAACAACAAACACGCAGGAAAATCGAAAACAAGACAAGTAACTGCGATCACCCGACTTAGCGTCTCCTCGGCCTGCTCCCTAGTAATGGCGTTGGCCTGAGCATGCTGAGGTCCAGAATAGAACGGCTGAGACGACTGTCCGAATCGCGATGGACCAGGCTGCTGGAACGGCCTGAACTGAGTCTCACCAATCCTGGGCTGCTGAAACTGAGGGGAACGACCCCTAGATTGTCCTCCACGACCCTGAGACGGGGCTGCGGCCTGCTGCAATCCGGTCGACGGACACCCCTAGCAAAATGTCCAAACTGACCACAGATATGGCAAGAGCCCTGAACATCGGTACACTGGGTCGATGGATGCTTGCCACCACAAAAACCACAAAACTCAGCTAGATTGTCCTCCACGACCCTGAGACGGGGCTGCGGCCTGCTGCAATCTGGTCGACGGACACCCCTAGCAAAATGTCCAAACTGACCACAGATATGGCAAGAGCCCTGAACATCGGTACACTGGGTCGATGGATGCTTGCCACCACAAAAACCACAAAACTCAACCCGAGAACCGCTGCTACTCGAGCTACCTGAACCGGACGAACCAGAACCAGACTTCTTCTTGAACTGTTGACCGTGGGGTTGAAACCTCTGACGGCCAGACTGCTGTGCCACCTGTGGCTGCTGCTGCTACTGGGGCTGATGGGTTGACTGGGAGGACTCCGAAGACTGTGCTCCCTGAATAGCAGGACGACCACCCTGCGCTACCTGCTGCCTACAAGCACGACGACTCCTCAAACCCTCCTCAATATCAATAGCATTATCAACTGCTTCAGCATAGGTCTTGGGTTTGCTTGTCAGCACCATCTGATACAGTTCCTCATTCAAACCCTCTAAGAATATGGTCCTCTTGGCCCTCTCTCGGCCAGAAACATCCGGAACGTATGCCAACAAAGAAGAAAACTTCCGAACGTACTCACGGACAGACATCGAGCCCTGCTACTGCCCCAAGAGATCCCAACGCCGGTCTCCAACAAGGTACTAAAAGCGCCTCGCCACCAGCGCTCTGCCGCCTTCCTAAGGAAGAGGGTCACTAAACTCAGCCGAAGATCATCATCATACTGAACCCGATCGAAAAGACCAATAATGTTCAGGAGCCACGAGTCTGCATCCTCACTGGACTCGTCACCATTAAAGACCAGAGGGTTCATCCGCTGAAACCTCGCTATAACAACATCCATCCGCTCCACAAGAGCAGGCAAGTCACCAACTTCCTCCTCCTCATCATGCCCAACACGGCTACGACTACGAGCACTACGCTGATCCTCATTATATCCTGCCGATTCCTCAAACTGCCCCCTACCTCTACCACGACGTCTAGGCGGCATCTAAGAATACACTCAACAGGATAAGCAACAGAGAACAGATACGGCATAGATATCACAACAAATATCAACACATAATCACATAGGTCAAGCACATGCAACACACGACACTGTGCCTAGATTCAAGTGTGATCAAAGAAATAGAGCTTATCCCAGCTTAAGCTCTGATACCAAAAATGTCAGGCCTCGTGCTCACAACAGAGTAAAATCACATAAACACAAGTGGAAGCTACTAAAAAGCCGGTAAAATTTTTTTGCTTTTGGCCTGACGGTTTAAAACGATATAATTAAAAATAGTACGATACTCAAAATAATCCCAGTTTGCAAAACCAACAAAACAATTGTTAGAGTAGATGCCCAACTAGCCAACTTGTGGCGTGTGGGTTTATAGACTCTTGTATGAAACAATCTTTATATATGATATTCGCATTTATTTATATGGCATTCTTTACTTTCATTGTGTTGTATGATGATTAACAATTGCGTTGAGTAAAGACCTAGAATACACTAAAGTGTATGTTAGATGTGATAATGGGTATGACGGCTATCATGAAACACATCTAATAGTCACTGTGTATTCTGAACATGTTCCTAGTCGATTGGGCCGTCAAAATGAGGATAAGGTCGCCCGAGCTAGAGACTAGTATCTGCGATGCGAAGTACCATGTTTCATTGGTAGGGAACATTGTGATGTTCTGAGCATGCAGATAGATAGTGACCTGGTGATCTATCGAACTACCCTCGTTCGGACTTTCCAAGTGGTTACCATTTGTCGAGTGAATAAATCCGAGGTCTTGGTTGTACTGATTAGTCCTCACGACTCAAAACGTCATTGAGACTCTACATGATAGGCGTCTCACTTTGACTCGTTTGCCGACTCACTTGGGGTCATTAGGCAGCGGGATTGGGTGAGACCCCGATGCATGTAGGAGTCGATGCATCGTTGTCGAGGATTCACCGCTCGCAGACATGCGTGGATATCCTATGCTATCTGAGGGGATAATAGTGTATAAATCTCTGGCCAGAGTACTAGAAATGTTTTAGGTAAATGTGTTTACCTAGTTACACTCGCGATGTCACTATTTGATCTCCAAGATGTACGCATAGCTATTGGATCTATAGCGACTCTCGATTTACCAATGATCGTTGATCTGATCGGGATATATGGATTGAAAGGACCGTACTGTACGCTAACCACGACCAACTGGTTCTTGCAGGCACTATCAGTGATATCTAGGGGATCATGGGGCGATGTTTCTAGACGCTCTTACCATGATCCGATGGACAAGTCTGGAATTGTGATTTCGGAGCCACAATGGTTGTGGGCCCACGGCTAGCTGTATCCCTGAACCATTGAGGGTCACACAAGTACTGGATTCGAGATTCCTGCACGGATACTCAGCTCAATGTGTTGAGCATGAGAAGAGGATTTTGGGGAGTGCGACTTCCTAAAAGTCAACAGGGGTCAAATCGTGATTTCCAGCTGTTGAGGGGCAAAACGGTCATTTTGCACTAGGGTTCTGAAAAATAGTTTTTTAGATCATAGTATTCAGTTTTGGAAACTGAGTCGATCGGTCCGATCTGATCGGCAATCGGAGTTACGATGAAGTCACGGTGATGGGGATGAACTGAATGTTCATCCGTTGGACCCGGGCCCGTTGGGCCGGTCCAAGTCCATCACTAAGTCTACTTAATATAGACTTAGGCTTTAATCAAAACACTAGACTACACTATTAACCCTAACCCTAAGCTCTAGGCGCCGCCCCTCTCTCCTCAAACCTCACGCCGCCGTCGTCGCCGGTGCACGCCGCCGACGCCGCCGCCGGAACTTGTTCCGGCCAACTCGACGAGGAGAATCCGTCCGCGCTGATCTCGTCAGGC
>KV007490.1:194485-217706 GCA_001598015.1 Dorcoceras hygrometricum
TTGTGTTTCTAACAATTCTACTTGAGTGTACATATTTTAGGATCAAAGAAGAAGATCAGCAGTAGCAGAATCTGTCCAGTCGTGGTTTGAATGTTAAGTTCAGTAGTTGGTTTGGTTTATCAATGTAAACGGCAGCTGGATTAACAATGGAGACGTCCAAAGTTGAGTCGGTTGTTCGTAATCAGGTGGAGGCCAATTTAGACCAGCAGTTGTGATAAGCTGAAAAGAGTAAATCGTATTTTTGGAGGCCTAAACGAAGGAATTTGGCCAAAAACGGAGGAGCTCACTGCGTAGGAGTGAGTCTTGCTCGTTGGACCGTTTCGGAGGGAACAGCACAGGCCTCATGCGAAAATGTGATCTGGAAATAGAATCTATGAAGTCTGCTGGAAGAAATATGTCGAAGAAAGAAGATGAACAGTAGATGTCTGGAATCAGTAGCGCAAGATCTGGTATCAGCAATGATGACGTCAGCATATCTACTGGAGAAAGCTGTGAGCAGCAAAGATGACGTCAGCTTTGCTGATTGAAAGAAATCGAGAAATCAGCTGATGGATTTGAAGCGAAGAGAAATCTGGATTCAGCAATGATGACGTCAGCATGTCTACTGGAAGTAGCTACGAGCAGCAACGATGACGTCAGCATTGCTGTTTGAAAGAAATAAAAAATCAGCAGGAGCGCAAGAGCTGGTATCAGTAGTGATGACGTCGGCATATCTAGTGGAGAAAGCTACGAGCAGCAACGATGACGTCAGCATTGCTGTTTGAAAGAAATAAAAAATCAGCAGGAGCGCAAGAGCTGGTATCAGTAGTGATGACGTCGGCATATCTAGTGGAGAAAGCTACGAGCAGCAACGATGACGTCAGCATTGCTCATTGAAAGAAATCGAGAAAAACCAGATCGGGACACTGGCAGAGTCAAGGACAACGTAGCAAATTACATTTCAGAATGGTTGAAGTTACGAACAAGTTTGATATGAGACATTTGACATCTCTACAGTAATGTGTAGTCGTTGGAACTACTTTGAGCTAATATCAGATATGCAGAGATACGATTCAAACTGAAGATGGCGCATAGTTGCTAAAAAGGGAAATCAATTTAATGAAGATGTACTTTCATCGTATAGACATTTAAGACGCCGCAGAAAATTCAATTTGGATACACTAACTGTGTCTGCTCGATACATTTATTACCATTGTATCCAAATGGTATAAAGAAGAGAAGAGCAGTTGTGAAGGGTGAAGAAACAAACGGAAACGAGACACAATATCACAAGTGTTGAACTTACCAGCACTCATAAGCAAAATCAGAGTTCATCTTGAACCAGCTCACAGCCAGTGACACACGCACAGATTGATTAATAATTTCCTGTGTCACACTATCTTCTATACACACACTCTGTAGTGTTGAGCGACCATTGTAAATCATAAACAGAGAGTGTATAGTTCTAGATTAGCACAACCAGCTTATACGGACTTCTTTGTATTGCGAACCAGATCGTGAGCAGGTTGTTTAAGGATTCAGTTCTGGTGTTTCCGCATGATTTTAATTTCATACCAGATCTGTCTCCGGTGCTCTGTTTATTGTATATGTTCAAGAACCTTGAGCTATTGCAGCTCGTTTATAGCAGCGCAAAATTTTTACTGTTGTCAAATCAGCGCTAGGCTATCTTTTTGATCCTATTTTCGGACCAACAGAGATGTTTATTTATTTCTTTCTACAAATTTTAAGTTGTTGTTGAGAAACGTTTTATTTGTTCCTGAATTAATAAAGAACATTATTTCCGTTTCTATGCTTGATAGTGATGGATATTCTTGTCATTTTGCCAATTCTATTTTGCAATATTTACAAGAATGAATGTTTAATTGGAATTGGGAAACGCGAAAAAGATATATATGCCTTAAAATTGAGAGAAGTTCCAACTCGCGATTTGGAAACACACACAACAACAATAAAAACGAAAAACGATAATCTGAACCCGACACAACTTTGGCATGCTAGGCTAGGTCATATTTCCTTAAGTATGATGAACAAGTTGATTATGAGCGACATGTTTAATATGTCTGATATTAACTCCTTATCAACTTATGAATCATGTCTCAAAGGAAAAATGACAAAATTTCCCTTCACGGGCAAGCCTGAACATGCTCAAGGTCTATTGGATTTGATCCATACTGATGTGTGTGGCCAACTTAGCATTGGTACTAAGTCTGGTCACACCTACTTCATCACCTTTACCGATGATCACTCTAGGTATGGGTACTTGTACTTAATGAAGACAAGTCTGAATCCTTTGAAAAGTTCAAAGAATTCAAGGCTGAAGTAGAAAATCAATTGGGAAGAAGTATTAAAACACTTTGATCCGATCGAGGTGGAGAATACTTGAGCGCCGAATTTCAAGACTATCTTAAAGATGATGGGATTCTCTCTCAGTGGACCCCTCCGGCCACACCACAACTAAATGGTGTAGCGGAGCGTCGTAATCAAACCTTGATGGACATGGTTTGATATATGATGAGCTTCACTGAACTTCCTACCTCGTTTTGGGGCTATGCTCTCGAAACAACGATAATGTTGTTGAACAATATTCACACAAAGGCAGTGGATAAAACTCCATATAAGATATGGATGGACAAGCCACCCAAGTACTCGTACTTGAGGATTTGGGGATGTCCTGCTTACGTAAAGCAGACAATGGGAGATAAACTGGATAACAGATCCATCTTATGCTACTTCATTGGGTATCCAAATAATTCTATTGGATACTGCTTCTACTATTCCAATGAGTACTCGTACTTGAGGATTTGGGGATGTCCTGCTTATGTAAAGCAGACAATGGGAGATAAACTGGATAACAGATCCATCTTATGCTACTTCATTGGGTATCCAAATAATTCTATTGGATACTGCTTCTACTATTCCAATGAAACAAAAGTGTTTGTTTCTAGAAATGGCACCTTTCTGGAAAAGGAATTTCTACTTGATAGAAAAGGCAAGATAGTAAAACTCGAAGAGGTTCGAGAACCAACTGAAGTACCTAGTGAATCTCCCGCACCTCAAGGGCCAATCCTTGATATGGACACACCTAGGAGATCTGAAAAGGTTCCTAGGGCTTCTGTTAGATATGGTTTCCTCCTTGAAGATGATCAATGTGATCAAACTGTTGGATGTGATCCAAGAACCTTCGACCAGGCAATTTCCAATGTTGATTCTAATTTGTGGCTTGAAGCAATGCAATCTGAGATCGACTCAATGCATTCAAACCAAGTCTAGACTCTCTTGAATCCTCCCTAAGGAATAGTTCATATTGGGTGTAAATGGATATACAAGAGAAAACTTGGGCCTGATGGTAAGGTACTGACCTACAAGACGCGATTGGTCGTGAAAGGTTACACTCAAAGACAAGGTGTGACTATGATGAAACCTTTCATCAGTCGCAATGTTCAAGTCAATTAGAATCCTATAGCCATAGCCTCATGGTATGACTATGAGATATGGCAAATGGATGTGAAAACTACGTTCCTTAATGGAAACATTAAGGAAGAGATCTATATGACGCAGCCTGAGGGTTTCACATCTGTAGAAAGTGAGAATAAAGTATGCAAACTTCAGAGATCGATCTACGATCTCAAACAAGCATCGAGAAGTTGGAACCTGAGATTTGATGAAACAATTAAAGAATTTGGTTTCATCAAGAATCTCGAGAAGTCATGTGTGTATCAGAATGTAGTTATGAATGCTGTGACATTCTTTGTACTTTATGTTGATGGCATTCTACTCATTGGGAATGATGTAGGAATGCTGCGGTCAAATAAACTGTGGTTTTCTAGTAGATTCTCGATGAAGGACATCGGTGAAGCATCCTATATTCTTGGAATACAGATCTATAGAGATAGATCGAAAAGGATGCTCGACACCCAAGCGACCTACATCGATACCATACTTAAGCGGTTCTCTATGGAAGAGTCCAAGAGAGGACACCTAACTATGTGCCACGAGGTCACTCTATTTAAGTCTATGTGTCCGAAGATTGATAAGGAGATAGAGAGTATGACACGTGTGCCATATGCCTCGGCAATAGGTATTATTATGTATGGTATGATATCAACTAGACAGGATGTCGCATATTCTCTAAGTGTCACGAGCAGCTACCAAGCCAACCCCGGCCAAATGCATTGGAAGGCTGTGAAAGATATTCTTAAGTACTTACAAAGGACTAAGAATATGTTCATGATCTATGGGGGTGGTGAACTGAAATTGGAAGGCTATACTGATTCTAGTTTCCAATGTGATGTGGATGATTCGAAGTCAACCTCTGGATTTGTATTCATGCTCAATGGTGGTGCTGTCTCTTGGAAGAGTTCCAAGCAAGATACCATCACGGATTCAACCACTGAGGCTGCGTACATCGTAGCATCAGCTGCTCCTAAAGAGGCGGTTTGGATGAGGAATTTCGTCCAAGAGTTGGGCATAATTCCTGAAGGAGTTAGTCAAGTCCCGGTGTACTGTGACAACACGGGTGCCGTTGCGCAAGAAAAGGAACCTAGGTCTCACCAAATATCCAAACACATACTAAGGAAATAACACATAATCCAGGATATTGTGGCTAGAGGTGACATAGCAGTCGAGAGAGTCGCCTCTGCAGACAACATTGCTTATCCACTTACGAAGCCCTTGCCAGGACCATTGTTTGAAAAACATCACGAAGTAATGGGACTACGTCTCATGAGTAGTTGGCTTTAGGGCAAGTGGGAGATTGTTAGAGTAGGTGCCCAACTAGCCAACTTGTGGCGTGTGGGCTCTTGTTGACTCTATGTAAAATGATATTTATTTATGAAATTCGTATTTTTTATGGAATTCTTTATCTTCATTATTATGATTACAATTGTTGTATAAAGACCTTGAATGCACTATAGTGTATGTTAGATGTGATAGTGGATTTGATGACTATCATGAAACACATCTAATAGTCACTGTGTATTCTAAACATGTTCCTGGTTGATTGGGCCGTCCAAAAGAGGATAAGAGCCGCCCGAGCTTGAGACTAGCATCTGCGATGCGAAGTACCACGTTTCATTTGTAGGGAACATAGTGATGTTCTAAGCATGCAGATGGATAGTGACCTGGTGATCTATCGAACTACCCTCGTTCGGACTTTCCAAGTGGTTACCATTTGTCGAGTGGATTAAGTCCGAGGTCTTGGTTGTATAGATTAGTCCTTATTACTCGACAATATCATTGAGACTCTACGTGATAGGTGCCTCACTTTGACACGTTTATCGACTCAGTTGGTGTCAGGCCCCGTGCTAATAAACAGAGAATATAGCACAATTAAGCACATAATCACAGAAGCGTAAAATCGGGCTTAAAAATTTTTCGAAATCTTTTGGGCCTGAACTCAAAATCATCCTTCAAAATATTCATAATCAAAATACGAGTTAACTCAAACACAGACAACGCAGGTAACAACAATTCTCAAATCAAATACAAATCCCCAATACAATAAAACACGAGGCATCCCCCGGTTCAATACATATCATAAAAAAAACTGGGACTCAAGGGAACGGGGATCGACCAGCTGGCACTCCACTCGGTCCAGCTTGGTTACCTGAAGATCCTGCAAATGGGTAACACAGACCCAAACAACACAAAAGCAGGAAAACAAATATGAAGTCAAGCCTCAGTACGAAGAGCTATCAAAACAGCTAATCATGCAACATGCTATAATCAATGCTATGAAATGCATGAGGGCTATCAAGGATCGGATAGTTAGACCAGTGTATCAACTGGCAAATAATCACAATCAGCCTCTATACCCGCACGGTGTATCAATCGGGGAAATCATCGGTCCGTGAATGCATGTCTTCCAAATCAATATCCAATTCTCAATGCATACAATTCAATACATGAAAACAGAATGTACAACTCAAACAATTCAACAAAACTATATCACGTAAAAGCAAAGAATCACATCAGCAGATTTCATAACATCAATCACAGCCATGTCCACGCTCAAAACTGTTAAATCTGCTTAATTCGTACCTTCAACGGCTGATTTTTACCTCAACAGAGTTCTCACAAGTCGCTGTAACTCAAGGCCTAGGCAACCAGATCTCTCCTGGCTCGGCAAACACGGCAGATACTCCCTGGAACTGAAATCCAAAAGCGTACAACAATCAAAGAACGCTCAATTAGATTTCTCCACGAATCCTCGTACACCAGCAGCTTCACGCTCTCTTCCTCAAGTCGTTCCACGACCTAAAAAGGGTAGCAATCGAAAGAGGAACTCTCAAGGAACCTAGCGCCACCTATTTCGTCCAAAACAGAGGCTGAAATTGACGAAGATCGAAGGACGAATGTTCGGGCGAACAGTAGCTAGAACGAGGGTTTGAAGTTGGAGATAAGAAATATCGGGTTCAGAAATAATTCTAAGTGTCGAACAACACTCATCTATATATCTCCCAAATCCAACAGCTGCTGTTCTAAAACAATCAGACATCGAAACAGTAGGAATATTACCATAGAAACTAGCTTTTCCTCTCAACAAAATCAACAGCAACCATCAGACGATGCATTTCCTTTCGCACACCAAAACGACATCGCATCAACTAATTAAAACGACGCCGCAGCGCTCCAACAGCTGATGACAGATTCCTTTCTAACAACCAACAGCTGGTCACGCTAAACAATTCAAACGACGACGTAAAGGACACGTCACCTTCGCTGCCAACAGCTGAACAAAAGCGTTATACCCAAAACGCTACGTTCCAACTTATCAAAACTACGTCGCCTCACCATCAGCAGCTGGTCACTCAAACCAACAGCTGGTCGCCCGACTAAATCAATTCCTCACAAACGCAACAGCTGATAGCGCTTCTACATCAATAGTCAACACCAAAAGGTTGACCAACACGTGTCGCTTTCTCGTTAAATCTCGTGATTGCACGTTAGCTGCCAACAGATTCCTCTTCAAACGCTACTACTGAATAGCAAAATGACGACGCATCATTCCCGCGCCATCAACGACTGATTAAACTTCATCAGCTAGCGCTACAGTACCGTTGACTCGTGTTGACTTCTGAAATGCGCTACAACTGATTCCTTGCATTTGCGCGACGTCTGAAATTCAACTGGAATCAGATTTCTCTAACAAAACCCTCAAATCTACGCGACAAATCCCAAATCAATTTCGATTAATCTCTAATCTAAAATCTGATTCCTCACATTCTCCCCACCTTAAGAGATTTCCTCGAAATAAAAGGCAAACTCAAGGGCAGAAACAATCAAATAATCAAATCAATCACCAACAACTAAACAAGCTCAAATCAAAGCTTTAGAAATTACATGGAATTCACACTATCAGTGCTCAAATAGATGAGGCCAGTCCTGTCTCATCTTCTCCTCAACCTCCCAGGTAGCTTCTTCTCGGCCATGATTACTCCATTGGACCATCACCAACGGAATTATCTTGTTCCTCAATTGTTTCTCCTTCCTATCCAGAATCTGCACTGGATATTCAACATAACTCAAGGCGGAATCCAGCTCAACTTCGTCGGTTCTCAAAACATTGACACATGAAAAACGTCATGCATCGCTGCTAATTCATCGGGCAGCCTCAATCTATAAGCCAACTGTCCAATCCGTTCAACAATCTCAAAAGGACCAACGAATCTACGAGCCAATTTGCCTTTAAATCTAAACCTCATCACGCTCTTGAAAGGATAAATCTTAAGAAACACACGATCGCCAACCTCAAACTCTAACGGTCGACGTCTTCGGTTAGCATAGCTGGTAAATCTATCTTGTCCAGCCTTCATTCTACTTCGAATCAAATCAATATGATCTTTCATATGCTGCACAAATTCAGGGGTAGAAAGCTGTTTCTCACCAAATTCTTCCCAACAAATCGGATATCATCCCGATAGTCACCTGGTAGCTGTTGTTATACGAAAACTCAACCAAGGACAAAGAATCCTGCCAGCCACCACTGAAATCCATCACGGCTGCCCGCAGCATATCCTCTAAAGTCGAATGGTCCGCTCAGACTGACCATCTGTCTGTGGGTGATAGGCTGTACTCATAGCCAATCTCGAACCCATCGCTGCTTTCAGACTCTTACATGAACGAGATGTGAACCTCAGATCTCTGTCAGACACTATCGAAACAGGAACTCCATGCATTCTAACCACATGGTCGATGTACAATTTCGCCATTTTATTCATCGAACACCTCACATCATAGGGAATGAAATGGGTTGACTTCGAGAGTCTATCAATCATCACTCAAATCGCATCGCATCCCCTACTCGATCGAGGTAGATGAGTCACAAAATCCATGGCGATGTGCTCCCAATTCCATTGGGGCACCTCCAAACTCTGTAGCAATCCACCAGGTCTCATTCTCTCAGCCTTGACATGCTGGCAATTCAGACATCTAGTCACAAAATCAGAGATGTCGCTCTTCATGCCTTCCCACCAGTAGTGAGACTTCAAGGCATGATACATCTTCCTCTCGCCTGGATGCACACTATACCGGCTACAATGCGCATCGTTCAGGATGGTCTCTTTCAAATCGATCAAGTTCGGAACCACAAATCTTCCTTGAAATCTCAGACACCCATCGGAAGTAACAGAGAAATCATCAGACTGACCACTTCGGGCTTTAATCTTCAACTCATGAACATATGGATCAGTCCTCTGTGCCTCCCTGATGTCACTCACAATCTGCGGTTCTACTTGAATCGAAGAATCCATAAAGTACTGATCACCCGACTGGAATTGCCAACCAGAAGTACTCAACTGCTCATAGACTTTTGAGACATTCAAAAACGAAAGCATCGCAGGCTGGGTCTTCCTACTCAATGCATCGGCAACCTAGTTCATCCGCCCAGGCTGATACTGAATCTCACAGTTGAAGTCTTTGAGCAATTCCATCCAACGTCGCTGCCTCATATTCAGATCAGACTGCGTGAAGATATATTTCAGGCTCTTGTGGTCAGTGTACACCACAAATTCTTCACCATACAGATAATGCCGCCAAATCTTCAAGGCAAACACTATCGCAGCCAACTCCAGATCATGAACAGGGTACCTCGTCTCGTTAGGCTTCAATTGTCAAGACGCATAAGCAATCACGTACCCGTTCTGCATCAGAACACATCCCAAACCATTGAGAGAAGCATCGGAGCACACAACGAATCCTCCGGATCCAGACGGTAGAGCCAAAACAGGAGCAGTAGTCAACTTCTCCTTCAACATCTGAAAACTAAACTCGCACTCGTCAGTCCAAACGAACTTCCGATCCTTCTGAGTCAATTGAGTCATTGGCCGGGCTATAGAAGAGAACTTCTCGATAAAATTCCTGTAATAGCCAGCCAATCCCAAGAAGCTGAGGATCTTGGAAACATTCCTAGGTCTCTCCCAGTTAAGAACTTCTTCGACCTTACTCGGATCCACCAAAATCCCTTGCGCTGAAATCACATGACCCAAAAAGATAATTCTATCTAGCCAAAATTCACACTTGCCGAACTTGGCGTACAACTGCGAGTCCCTCAACCTCTGCAACACCAGTCTAAGATGCTCCTTATGCTCTCTCAAGCTTCTCGAATACACTAAGATATCGTCTATGAAGACAATCACAAACCGATCGATGTACTCGCTAAAGACGTGATTCATCAAATCCATGAAAACAGTTGGGGAGTTCGTCAACCCAAACGGCATCACAAGAAACTCATAATGCTCATATCTCGTCCGAAAAGCTGTCTTCGCTACATCAGCGTCTCTAATCCGCAACTGGTGATAGCCAGAGCGCAAATCAATCTTCGAGTACACCACCGACCCTTGCAACTGATCGAACAAATCATCAATCCTCGGCAAAGGATACTTGTTCTTCACCATTGCTTTATTCAACTGTCGGAAATCCACGCACATCCTCATAGACCCATCTTTCTTCTTCACGAAAAGAATCGGAGCTCCCCAAGGCGACATACTCGGTCTGATGAAGCCTTTCTCCAAGAGATCTCTCAGCTGATCCTTCAGCCCTTTCAACTCTGCTGGCGCCAACCGATACGGAGCTCTAGAAATCGGGGCGATACCGGGCACCAACTCGATACTGAAGTCGATCTCACGTCTCGGAGGGAATCCAAGAATCTCATCCGGGAACATATCGGGAAACTCTCGAACGACCGGAATGTCACTCAACTCCAATCGCGGCTCTTGGGAAATGTCAAGCGCATAAATCATGAATCCAGCATTATCCAGCGATAGCAGGCTAAACATCTCCATGGCGGACACTAGTGGAATCTTAGAGCACGAATCAGCACCGTAGAACTCCCACCTGTCACCCGAGTCAGGGCGAAATTTCACCACACCATGAAAACAGTCAACAGTAGCCTTATAGCTAGACAATACATCCATTCCCAAGATGCAATCAAAATCTCTGATTCCCAAAACAATCAGATTGGACACCAACATATGCTCATCAAATCGAAGCACACAATCCAACACCACTTCACGGGACCACAGACTCACACCAGTAGGAGTAGAGACGGAAACAACATCACACAATGGGGAAGAACTCAACCCATGCTCACAAACAAACAACTCAGAAATAAAAGAGTGTGATGCACCAGTGTCAAATAGAACTCTCGCAGGGTAATCAAAAATAGAGCATGTACCTGCGATCACCATGGCAGGTGTCTCCTCAGCCTGCTCTCTCATCAAAGCGTTCGCCTGGGCCTGCTGTGGAATCTGAAACTGAGGTCTCGAAGGTGCTCCAAACCTAGAAGGCTCATGGGGTTGGAATCCAGATCGTTGGGTAGGGGCAGGAAATTGCGGTCTCTGAGAGGAACCACCAGCCGATCCCTGCTACGAAGGAACTGAAGACTGACCCCTCGACAAAGGACATACTCTCTGAAAATGTCCGGGCTGTCCACAGTTATGTCAAAACCCCTGAACTCCACGACACTGCGAAGTCGGATGCCTCCCTCCGCACTGTCCACAAGACATGCCGCCTGAACCACTGCCAGAATCAGAACTCGCAGAACCAGAGGAACTCGATTCGCCTTCTTCTTGAACTGTTTCCCTCGAGGTCGAAACCTTTGGTGATTCGTTTGCTGCTGCGACCCCTGAGGAGAATAAAAAGATTGCGACGCATCCTGAACAGGCTGATGGGTGCGTCCAGTAATCGGCTTAGTCGGAGCATCCTCCTCCAGCAAACTCTCCTCAATATCCACCGCTCAGTTCACTGCATCGATAAAGGTCGTAGGTGAACCAGACAAAACCATCCGGTACAGATCAGGCCTCAAGCCTTTCAGAAATTTGGTCCTCTTCGTCCTCTCCTGGTTGGCTACGTGTGGCACATACATCAAGAGAGCAGAAAACTGTCGGGCATACTCAGTCACTCGCATGCTGCCCTGCTTCAGGTTGTCGAACTCCCGCTCACGACTGTTGTATTAGGAATCCAGGGTATACTCCTATCGAAACGCCTCACAGAAGCTCTCCCAGGTGATCACAACCCCACTATCATGAAGGATACGAGAAGTTCCCCTCCACCAGCGATGTGCATTGTCTCTCAGCTGCAACACCGCCAGCTTCAGTCTCTTCTCAGGAGCGTACTCCAGAGTATCGAACAACTCCTCCATCTGAACTAACCAAGCCTCAGCCATCGCACCACCTCGGCAGCAGAAAACGTCGGAGGGTTCATCCGCTGAAACCTAGCTAAAACCAACTCCATATCGCCTATCTGTCTAGTAATGTTCTCAACCTGCTGAATATCGTCATCACTACCTGCCCTAGACTCCTCCTCGGTACGCCTAGTCGTCCTACCTCTTCCTCTCCTCGGCGGCATCTTCACAAGTCTAGAGGTAAGATCTCACAGCAGATATATCACATAGACAGATAAGAGATCACATAGTCAATCAAAATAAACTCAAAACTCTGTGCCTAGACTCGAGTGTGATCAAAGGAAATTGAGTTTATCCCAGTTTAAGCTCTGATACCAAAAATGTCAGGTCCCGTGCTAATAAACAGAGAATATAGCACAATTAAGCACATAATCACAGAAGCGTAAAATCGGGCTTAAAAAATTTTTCGAAACTTTTGGGCTTGAACTCAAAACACCAGGAAAACAAATACGAGGTCAAGCCTCAGTACGAAGAGCTATCAAAACAGCTAATCATGCAACATGCTATAATCAATGCTATGAAATGCATGAGGGCTATCAAGGATCGGATAGCTAGACCAGTGTATCAACTGGAAAATCATCACAATCAGCCTCTATACCCGCACGGTGTATCAATCGGGGAAATCATCGGTCCGTGATCTTCATAGCCCGTCAGCCCATCACAGCTCGGTGGACAATCGAATCCGATAGTCACCACTCGATGATAGCGTTGGACTTTTCAGACACGACACATCTGTCGGCCAGTCACAACGTGGCTATCAATCAGGTCATCAATCAATCTGTAGATCAGGCTCAAGATGTATGCATGTCTTCCAAATCAATATCCAATTCTCAATGCATACAATTCAATACGTGAAAACAGAATGTACAACTCAAACAATTCAACAAAACTATATCACGTAAAAGCACAGAATCACATCAACAGATTTCATAACATCAATAACAGCCATGTCCACGCTCAAAACTTTTAAATCTGCTCAATTCGTACCTTCAACGGCTGATTTCTACCTCAACAGAGTTCTCACAAGTCAGCTGCAACTCAAGGCCTAGGAACCCAGATCTCTCCTGGCTCGGCAAACACGGCAGAGACTCCCTGGAACTGAAATCCAAAAGCGTACAACAATCAAAGAACGTTCAATCAGATTTCTCCAGGAATCCTCATACACCAGCAGCTTCACGCTCTCTTCCTCCAGTCGTTCCACGGCCTAAAAAGGGTAGCAATCGAAAGAGGAACTCTCAAGGAACCTAGCGCCACCTATTTCATCCAAAACAGAGGCTGAAATCGACGAAGATCGAAGGACGAAATGTTCGGGAGAACAGTAGCTAGAACGAGGGTTTGAAGTTGGAGATAAGAAATATCGGGTTCAGAAATAATTCTAAGTGTCGAACAACACTCGTCTATATATCTCCCAAATCCAACAGCTGTTGTTCTAAAACAATCAGACGTCGAAACAGTAGGAATCTTACAATAGAAACCAGCTCTTCTTCTCAACAAAATCAACATCAACCATCAGACGTTGCATTTCCTTTCCTGAACCAAAACGACGTCGCATCAACTAATTAAAACGATGCCGCAGCGCTCCAACAGCTGATGACAGATTCCTTTCTAACAACCAACAGCTGGTCACGCTAAACAATTCAAACGACGACGTAAAGGACACGTCACCTTCGCTGCCAACAGCTGAACAAAAGCGTTATACCCAAAACGCTGCGTTCCAACTTATCAAAACTACGTCGCCTCACCATCAGCAGCTGGTCACTCAAACCAACAGCTGGTCGCCCGACTAAATCAATTCCTCACAAACGCAACAGCTGATAGCGCTTCTACATCAATAGTCAACACCAAAAGGTTGACCAACACGTGTCGCTTTCTCGTTAAATCTCGCGATTGCGCGTTAGCTGCCAACATATTCCTCTTCAAACGCTACTACTGAATAGCAAAATGACGACGCATCATTCCTGCACCATCAACGACTGATTAAACTTCATCAACTAGTGCTACAGTATCGTTGACTCGCGTTGACTTTTGAAATGCGCTACAACTGATTCCTTGAATTTGCGCGACGTCTGAAATTCAACTGGAATCAGATTTCTCTCGCAAAACCCTCAAATCTACGTGACAAATCCCAAATCAATTTTGATTAATCACTAATCTAAAATCTGATTCCTCACAGTTGGGGTCATCAGGTGGTGGGGTTTGGTGACGTCCCGATGCATGTAGGACTCGATGATTCGTTGTCGAGGACTCACCGCTTGCCCTTATGCATGGATATCATATGCTATCTGATGAGATAATAGTGTGAAAAATCTCTATCTAGAGTATTAGATGTGTTTTAGGTCAATGGGTTTACCTAGTAACACATGCGATGTCACTATTTGATCTCCAAGATGTATGCATGGATATTGGATCTCTAGCGACTCTCGATTTACCAATGGTCGTTGATCTGATCGGGATATTTGAGTTGAAAGTACCGTACTGTACGCTGATCATGACCGACTAGTTTGCAGTCACTATCAGTGATATCTAGGGGATCATGGGGTGATGTTGCTAGACGCTTTACCATGATTCGATAGGTAAGTCCAAAAATGTGTTTTCGGAGTCACAAATGTTGTGAGCACACGGTTAGTTGTATCCCTGAACCATTTAGGGTCACACAAGTACTGGTTTCCCAATTCCCGTACGGATATGGTATTCAAAAGTGTTGAGTATAGTAGGAGGAAGGTTGGGAGTATGTGTCAGGCCTCGTGCACAAACACAGAGTTAAACCACGCAAACACTAGCGGAAGCAATAGAAATAGTGGCTAAATTTTGCTTTGGCATGACTGAAAGTTTACATAATTTAAAATAGTACAATACTCAAAATATCTCAGTTAATTAAAATCACTCAGTACAACAGTACAACATTCAATAGATACAAGCACTACTGAAAACAACGAAATACAATAAAGCACAGAGCATTCCCCGGCTAACAGTGCTTATACCTATATCCTATACGCTAACTGGGACACTCTAACCACCTCCTGGGGCACCTCCAGCTGGGTCTACTCCACGACCAGTAGAGTAACCATGATAACCTAAAAACACACACAGACAAACAAATACCAGCCCCAGAGGTACATGGGGTCAAACCCCAGTACGGAGAGCAATATAAAACAGCTTTCGGAAAGCAACAAGTAAAAATGCAGATGCTATGCATGAACAGCTGAGCACAACAGAAGGCTACAACCCACGACAGGGAGCCAGAATCTCGAAGGCAACTAAAAGCTGATCAATAACCTATAGCAACGAATAACAGATGTCAGTGGCCACGGGGTGTGTGAGTATATGGGAGCTACCCACTCGTCTCAACACACGGCACCAGATGCAAACACATCTCAACCCGTTGGGGTCAAACCCCAGTACGGAGAGCAATATAAAACAGCTTTCGGAAAGCAACAAGTAAAAATGCAGATGCTATGCATGAACAGCTGAGCACAACAGAAGGCTACAACCCACGACAGGGAGCCAGAATCTCGAAGGCAACTAAAAGCTGATCAATAACCTATAGCAACGAATAACAGATGTCAGTGGCCACGGGGTGTGTGAGTATATGGGAGCTACCCACTCGTCTCAACACACGGCACCAGATGCAAACACATCTCAACCCGTTGTTGCCCAACTCATGAGATGTGGGAACTACCCACTCCGCTCATAGTGGCTAACAGATCCCAGCAGGGAGATGAGGTACGGGAGTTACCCGCTCAGCCTCAACAACATCCTGGTACGCTCAGAGCATTAAACAAGGCACGACTACAACAGATCTAAGCCCAAAAGATAATGCGTGTATGCAACAGATGCAATGATCAACACAGAAACATATACATTAAACAAAGCATACACAGCAGCAAGCATAATCACCCATGCTCAATCCAAAGCTGTAAAACAAGCTCACATCCGTACCTCAAGTCTCCTGTGCAACAATTACTACAAAGGGGTCCGAGAAACACAGATCTGTCACCTGCTAAGCCATCATAAGCAACTACTCAAGAATCGAAACACAGAAAAACAATAGCTGGGAGCTACGAACTCGACCAGCGCTATACTACCCATCTATCTCAATAGGGAGCTCTAAACAAATGCAAGGTAGGGTCTGAACACTTACCCCAACAAGCTACCTCAACAGCAGGCGAAATCCGACGCTTATGCTAACAGACTACGGAAGGGACAGGTCTTCGCACACCTCACCAGCTTCAAGAAAACGTTCAAGAACAACGTCAAACGAAGCGTCCTAGCAAGAGGAGTCCAGCGCTACCACTCTTACTTAAATCGGAGTTGTCTACCGTCGGCAATCGAAGAAGATAAGGTTCGATGAACAGTAACTAGGGTATCGCGATATAGTTATCTTACGGGAAATATTCTAAGTGTCGGGAAACAATACAAAGCGACGAAGACCAAGTCCTCTTATATACTCAAATCTGCTCAAGACCGCTGAACAGATCTTCACCGACAACTTAAGATACAAAGCTGATATTCCCGCTAAGTCCAGATCTCGCAACAGATCTCACTCTACGCCAAAGCAGATCTCTACTAAGTCAAACGACGTCGTGCAAGTCCACTATCGCAACTGGACACGTCACCCGCTACTCAGATCTGAATCGCTAGCGCAAAAAGTATCTGAAACTCAAAACGGCGTCGCTCTCTACACACTCAGATCTCTCTCAAATCTGAAGACCAACGCTGCTCACTACTGAGTCTCGCCCACTAAACCAAAACGTTGTCGTTCCAACTAATCCAAACGATGTAGTTTAGCAACTCGCTACAGAACAAGCTAGCGTACTCTCTTCTGTTCAGCGACAACAGATCTCATCCTTACTACTGAACGCGATCACTCAGCAATGACCAACGCTCATATCTGAACAGATCCCGCAACAAACTCTCTCTCCAGATCTATTCCAAGGACTTATACAAAACCCGATAGCTTCTCCAAGCATATCGACTCAAAGATGGACACCCAGATCCGTTCGCTCAAATCTAAATCCAATAAAACCCGATTAATTAGCTCAATTAATCACATCAGCTTTCGGGTCTCACATCTCTCCCCCACTAAAACAGGATTTCGTCCTCTAAATCTATGAACTCCAAATCAAGAGTTCAAGATAACTGGGGAAACAAACATAAGCAAACATCTACTAAGAAATAACAAAGAACAACCAACTACTGGAATCTGATACAAACACTCACTCAAACAGATGCGGCCACTCACGCTGCATCTTCTGCTCCAGTTCCCAAGTAGCATCCTCTCTACCATGTTTGCTCCACTGGACCATCACTAAAGGAATGGTCTTATTCCTCAACTACTTCTCTTTTCTATCCAATATCTTCAAGGGATATTCAACGTAACTCAAAGTTCTATCTAGCTCCACTTCATCAATTCTCAACACATGAGAGGGATCTGGCTCATACATCCTCAACATCGAAACATGAAACACATCATGTAAGGAAGACAAATCTGGTGGCAACAGCAAACGATATGCCAAAGGGCCAATCCTCTCAGCTATCTCATAAGGACCAACATAACGAGGAGCCAACTTACCCTTGAGACCAAATCTCATAACACTGCGAAAAGGAGAAACCTTAAGGAAAACTAGATCACCAACCTCAAATTCTAAAGGCCTACGCCTCTGATTGGCATAACTAGCTTGGTGATCTTGTGCAGCTTTCATTGTGAGGAATCTTTCTAGATTTGTGATTAATTAGATTTTGGAGTAGGATTAGTCACGAGAATTAAGATTTTTGATTTCTGGAATTTTGAATTGTAGTGAAATCTGATTTGGGAAATATTCAGATCTCTAGTTGGAGTTGCCCAGATTTTAGTTTGAAATTATCGGGTGAAATCTAGTTGAGTTTGGGGACGAATTGTTTAGATTTTGAGAGAAATCTGGTTCCCTGCTGGCGTGTTTTGCCGCGAGAAGAAGATAAAACGTTGTGTTTTGGTGAGATCTGGTTTGTCGAGAATGGCGTGGAAATTTATATGCTATTCTTTCGAAGTTCAGATGTCAACGCGGGTCAACGTATTTGGAAGTAGCGAGAGATCTGGTTTTGCGTGAGAGATCTGTTTTTAAGCGCTAGCGTTGTATTTTGAGGAGAGATCTGTTTTGAGCAATGCGGCATCGTTCCAGTTAGTTGCTGCGTCGTCGTTTTGGAATTCCAGCTCTTAGCGTGTTTTGTATTGCTTTTGCGTAGAGATCTGTTTTAGCGTTGAGCGCTGAGATCTGTTGCGTGAACGCTGAGATCTGTTTTATTGGAACGTTGTCGTTTAGTGTTATGCACGAGCATGTTTTGCTAGTGTGAAGTCTGATGGGATTTAGTGCCAATTGAGAGATCTGTTTTGCAATTGCGAGCGATTCAGGGATCTGTTTTTGTCGGTGTGTGACTTAGACAGTAGCGTATGACTTGAGGATTTAAATACAAGTGTTGAGTTACACTTAGAGTATTTTTCACCCGATATTTCTTATCCTCTTCCTCATTTGAAACCCTCGACTTGCTACTGTTCGTCGTAGCTTTCTACCACCGATTCCCGTCGCTTCCAACCTTTGTTTTTGGTAATCTTGGTGGCTTTGCTAGTGTGAAGTCTGATGGGATTTAGTGCCAATTGAGAGATCTGTTTTGCAATTGCGAGCGATTCAGGGATCTGTTTTTGTCGGTGTGTGACTTAGACAGTAGCGTATGACTTGAGGATTTAAATACAAGTGTTGAGTTACACTTAGAGTATTTTTCACCCGATATTTCTTATCCTCTTCCTCATTTGAAACCCTCGACTTGCTACTGTTCGTCGTAGCTTTCTACCACCGATTCCCGTCGCTTCCAACCTTTGTTTTTGGTAATCTTGGTGGCGTTGGACTCCCCTAGCTTAGAGCTTTCGTTTGCTACCCATTAGAGAACCTGAATTAGCGTCAGAGAAGAAGGGCGAAGCTGCTGTGTCTTCGTTCCGAGAGATCTGTGCGTTCTCCTGCTAGCATGAGCTTTTGGGTGAGCATCCTTTGTTGTTCTGAGCTTTACTCTTGTAGTTAATTCCTGCGTAGCTAGATAGAACTTGAGTAGAGTTTTGGCCGTAGGTATTCGAGTGTATAAGTTCAGATTTGTATCGAGTATTGGCTGAATTATGAGATTCTTAACAGATTTCAGTTCCAGGAAGCTTGCTGCCGTGATTTTCGAACCAGGTGAAAGCTGGTTGTTGGCCGTGAGTTCTGCCGTGCCTTTTTGTGATAACAGTGAGGTAGAATTTGTGGAATTGAGGTACGATTGAGCAGCTCTTAATGGCTTGAAGCGTGAACATGGCCGTACTTCTCTGCTATTGAATCTGTTGGCTTGCTACTGTGATTGTTACGTGAATCAGTGTGTGTAATTTATTAATTGGCATGTTGTTTTATTGTATTGATTGTATGCATTATGCATTGATATTGATTGGCGTACATGCATACATATTGAGCCTTTGACAGATTGATTTGATGACCTGATTGGGTGCCACGTTGTGACTGGCTGACTGATGAGTCGTGCCTGCAAATTCCAACGCTATCATCGGAGTGGTGACTACCGGTTCGAGTGTCTACCATTTATGGCATGTTGCATGTTAGCTGTTTTGATAGCTCTTCGTACTAAGGCTTGACCTCGTATTTGTTTTCCTGCTGTTGTGTTTTGGGTCTGTGTTACCCATTTGCAGGATCTTCAGGTAGCCAGGCTGGACAGAGTGGAGGTTCAGCTGGTCGACCCCCTTTTCCATGAGTCCCAGTATATCGTATTATGTATTGAACCGGTGGATGCCCCGTGTTTCTATGTATTGGGGATTTGTATTAGACTTGAGATTTATTGGTTACCTGGTTTGTATAAGTTTGAGTTACTTATATTTTGATTATCGATATTTTGAATGTATGTTTTTACGTTCAGGCCCAAATGATTTCGAAAAATTTTTAAGCCCTGATTTTATGCTTCCGTGTTTGTGCGTTTATTAAGTGTTAATTGCAAGAAATTAGCACGGGGCCTGAAATTTATGGTATCAGAGCTTAAACTGGGATAAGCTCGATTTATTTTGATCACACTCGAGTCTAGGCACAGAGTTTTGATTTGACTGTTGATTGACTCTGTGACTTATGTGATTATTATCTGCCTTGATGTTATATCTGTTTTTAGCCTTACCTCTAGACTTGTGTAGATGCTGATGGATCTGTTTTGACAGATCCTGAATAAGTTTTGAATTACACAAAACCTGTTATTGTGTTTCTAACAATTCCACGTAAGCGTACAGGTTTTAGGAACGAAGAAGACGATCAGCAGCAGCTATATTTGTCCAGCCGATGGTTCGCATTATAAACAATCAGCAGTTGGTTTGGTGTTCATGGAATGGGCAGCTGGATTAGCAATGGAGACGTCCAAAGTTGAATCAGCTGTTCGTAATCAGGCGGAGGCCAAGTTGAATCAGCTGGAGCATGATGAACCAGCTGAAACGATGACAACCAGCTGCAAGCGCTAAAGAGCGAAGTGAACCAGCTGGTACATGAGTTGAGAAGCGCGATGGAGAAATATATCGAAGAAGAAGATTCCAGTCGCAAAGTACTGTTGACGAATCTGTTAACAGTCGCGATTATAAGTACTGTTGATGAATCTATTAACAGTCGCTATTCAAGAAGAAGAAGAATCGCAAGATGGAGCTGGAGCGATGAAGAAAAGCGTTTTGCTCTTGCGCTAAAGATTCAGCAGGAAGACTTTGCGTTGATATTTCAGCAGTCGCAAGCTACAGTGGATTCAGTCGCAACGCAAATATTTCCAGTCGCAGTGTTTGTGCATCCAGACGCAAGAAGATAAATCTATTATTGTTGAAGAAGATTCAGGCGAAGCAATTGATGAACCAGACACAAGCAACAGCAGCATCCAGTCGAGAGCTTATATGAATCAGTTGTTGCTATGAATACAGTCGCAAGCTCTACGTATCCAGTCGCAAGCTTTGGTATCCAGACGCAAGAAAAGTAGAAGCAGGCGAAGTGTAGAGATTCAACCAGTCGCGAGCTACAGTATCCAGTCGCAGGAAATTCAGACGCAAAGAATCGTAGAAGTAGCAAAGCGCAGCAGTTGAAGAATGAATCAGCAGCGAAGAAGTTGACAACTTACGAAGAGTTATCAAAGCTGGATGTCAACTGCTGAGCGCAATTCAAATGGCGAAAGCGACAAGACGCAATCAACGCTCAAGATGGAAAGAATCAATGGCTGAGATTTAATCGTGCATCTTGCCTCAATTCAAGGGAACAAGATTTGTACTATTCTGGGAAACAGTACAATATACAGAGGATGTTTGCACGCATATGGAAAGAAGACAAATTAGCCATATGAAGCGCTGAACAAATTTGGAATCTATCTAACGGCCATATTTCAAATAGAGGCTATATATTCGAGGAGCGCCATTGAATAAAAAAGACGACGAGAGTTAGAGACGTTGGTGCAACTACAATACTATGGCAGAAATACATTGAACATACAGTGCACCAACAGAGGGAAAAAGAAAAGAAGATGAAGCAGTCGACAATCATTCTTGAGAGGAGCTTATTGTGTCGACTGCTGAATCTAGATTAGCTTGTATTAGAGCATTTCCCTAGTGTGTGAGAAATAGAGAGTTTGAGCGATTTTATTGTATCAATCTCACACACCGAGATTCATTCACATCTATTTGTGAATGAATCTCGAAATCGTTTATCAGTTCCCGTCCAAGCACGAAGACGTAAAACTCATGTGTATGTAGTCAGTCACACAGTTGCGGCTGTTGTGCATTTGTGGAGTCTAGGAGTTCTCACAGCTGCTGGTTGTGGGATTGGGTCTGTACACGCAGTTGTAAGATCAAATCTTCTAGTGGAGCCTTCCGAGGTGGAAGAAGGGGAGATGTAGGACATTGAAGTCCGAACTTCCAGAAACAAATATGCTGTGTTTTGTATCGTGTTCTGTTATTCATTCAGCAAGCATTTACTTTAGCATTGCACGTTTAAAATTCAGCACTTAGCATTCTAGCATCGCATTGCATACACAGTGAACACACTAGGACTTGCAAGTCTCGAACAGATTTATGTTGCACATAAATCTGTTTGAGTTGTTTTAAAATATAGGATTCAATTCTGGTATTTTCCGCATGATTTTTAAATCATACCAGATCTGTCTCCGGTGCTCTTCATCGTGTATTTTATTAAATGTTCAAGAACAACGAGGTATAGCACCTCCAGTTTGTATCAGCAGCGCGAAAATTTCAAAACTGTTTAAATGCGCGGCTGCTGATCTTTTGATCCTTATTTTTGGACCAACAAGTGGTATCAGAGCAGGTTGTTCTTGAACGAGCACTAATTTTAAAACACATGTGCTATGTTTTTAAAGTTTTCAATCTATTTTGAGAAGCTCATTTTATGAAGGCCAGATGTGTTTTAATATAGAACCGGTTTTTTGCTTGATGAACTGTCGGGATGCGCGAGTCTCGGACAGATGCCAAGCTTCTATTTTCGTTGTACTGTAAGATCACTTGGAGCGAGGCTCAGTGACAAGCACATGGGGCGAGATAGAAGAAGGAAAAATCTGAGCTGTTCTCTGTACTGGTTCTTCATAGATTTAAGCAACTCAGTAGCACTTGTTATTTGAAATATTTGTATGCTCTGATGTATTTTAAATTGTTCTGTTTTGCGGTTTCCAGCTGATGCAAAATTTTGATTTTAAAAGTGATTGAGCTCATGTTATAAAAGATAGGGAGAGTGGCGTCACTGTCTTTTACAATTTTGAGTTATGCATCAGTTTTGCTTTTGAAAATCATATACTGTTGCATATGGTGCTTCCCAAAGCTGTTTTGTTTTTCAAAGATTAAAACTCCTGCTGTTACACTGTTTTTGTTGTAACAGTGTAGGGAGAGCTTTTTGTTTTAAAAATGGGAAGACCAGCAGATTCGAACTCTTTTTGATTCCCACAAAAAGGGAGAGAATTATTAGAACATGCATTGCTCATTTGAGGTTTTGTGTAAATCAAAAAGGGAGAGATTGATGGATCTGTTTTGACAGATCCTGAATAAGTTTTGAATTACACAAAACCTGTTATTGTGTTTCTAACAATTCCACTTAAGCATACAGATTCTAGCTATCGAAGAAGATGATGAAAAGTAGAAGAATCTGCCCAGCCGATGGTTCGCAATATAAACAATCAGCAGTTGGTTTGGTGTTCATAAGAATCGGCAGTTGAATTAGCAATGGAGACGTCCAAAGATGAATCAGCTGTTCGTAATCAGGCGAGGGCCAAGTTGAACCAGCTGGAGCACAATAAACCAGCTGGATCGATGACAACCAGCTGCAAGCGCTAAAGAGAAAAGATGAACCAGCTGGTACATGTATTGAGAAGCGCGCTGGAGAATTAGATCGAAGAAGAAGATTCCAGGCGCAAGTTACTGTTGACGAATCTGTTAGCAGTAGCGATTATAAGTACTGTTGATGAATCTATTGACAGTCGCTATTCAAGAAGCTAAGAAGAATCGCAAGCTGGAGCTGGAGCGAT
>KV007490.1:218210-230531 GCA_001598015.1 Dorcoceras hygrometricum
ATGTCGTTTACATAAGTTGATACGACAACGTTTTGCTCTTGCGCTAAAGATTCAGCAGGAAGACTTTGCGTTGATATTTCAGCAGTCGCAAGCTACAGTGGATTCAGTCGCAACGCAAATATTTCCAGTCGCAGTGTTTGTGCATCCAGACGCAAGAAGATAAATCTATTATTGTTGAAGAAGATTCAGGCGAAGCAATTGATGAACCAGACGCAAGCAACAGCAGCATCCAGTCGAGAGCTTATATGAATCAGTTGTTGCTATGAATACAGTCGCAATCTCTACGTATCCAGTCGCAAGCTTTGGTATCCAGACGCAAGAAAAGTAGAAGCAGGCGAAGTGTAGATATTCAACCATTCGCGAGCTACAGTATCCAGTCGCAGGAAATTCAGACGGAAAGAATCGTAGAAGTAGCAAAGCGCAGCAGTTGAAGAATGAATCAGCAGCGAAGCATTTGACAACTTACGAAGAGTTATCAAAGCTGGATGTCAACTGCTGAGCACAATTCAAATGGCGAAAGCGACAAGACGCAATCAACGCTCAAGATGTAAAGAATCAGTGGCTGAGATTTAATCGTGCATCTTGCCTCAATTCAAGGGAACAAGATTTGTACTATTCTGGGAAACAGTACAATATACAGAGGATGTTTGCACGCATATGGAAAGAAGACAAATTAGCCATATGAAGCGCTGAACAAATTTGGAATCTATCTAACGGCCATATTTCAAATAGAGGCTATATATTCGAGGAGCGCCATTGAAGAAAAAAGACGACGAGAGTTAGAGACGTTGGTGAAACTACAATACTGTGGCAGAAATACATTGAACATACAGTGCACCAACAGAGGGAAAAAGAAAAGAAGATGAAGCAGTCGACAATCATTCTTGAGAGGAGCTTTGTGTCGACTGCTGAATCTAGATTAGCTTGTATTAGAGCATTTCCCTAGTGTGTGAGAAACAGAGAGTTTGAGCGATTTCATTGTATCAATCTCACACACCGAGATTCATTCACATCTATTTGTGAATGAATCTCGAAATCGTTTATCAGTTCCCAGTCCAAGCACGAAGACGTAAAACTCATGTGTATGTAGTCAGTCACACAGTTGCGGCTGTTGTGCATTTGTGGAGTCTAGGAGTTCTCACAGCTGCTGGTTGTGGGATTGGGTCTGTACACGCAGTTGTAAGATCAAATCTTCTAGTGGAGCCTTCCGAGGTGGAAGAAGGGGAGATGTAGGACATTGAAGTCCGAACTTCCAGAAACAAATATGCTGTGTTTTGTATCGTGTTCTATTATTCATTCAGCAAGCATTTACTTTAGCATTGCACGTTTACAATTCAGCACTTAGCATTCTAGCATCACATTGCATACACAGTGAACACACTAGCACTTGCAAGTCTCGAACAGATTTATGTTGCACATAAATCTGTTTGAGTTGTTTTAAAATATAGGATTCAGTTCTGGTATTTTCCGCATGATTTTTAAATCATACCAGATCTGTCTCCGATGCTCTTCATCGTTTATTTTATTAAATGTTCAAGAACAACGAGGTATTGCACCTCCAGTTTGTATCAGCAGCGCGAAAATTTCAAAACTGTTTAAATGCGCGGCTGCTGATCTTTTGATCCTTATTTTCGGACCAACAGATGCCGTCGAGGATGGGTAGATCTAGGCGTTCCGAGGGGTCTAGGGCTCCAGACAGTGACGAGGATGTTCATCAGGTAGATGATGTGACCCGACGGTTGGGAGGGATGGAACTAGTCTTAGCCCGTTTCAGCGTACGAACCCTCCGACGTTTGCTGCTACTGAGGGAGGTGCGAGAGCTGAGGTGTGGCTAGTACAGATGGAGGAGCTATTCGATACCTTGGAGTATGCTTCGGAAAAGAGACTGAAGTTAGCAGTGCTGCAGCTGCGGGATGACGCGTAGCGCTGGTGGAGAGGCACTTCTAGGATGCTTCGTGATAGTGGAACAGCGATCACCTGGGAGAGTTTCTGTGAGGTGTTCCGTCAGGAATATATCCCGGAGTCTTACTTCGCCAGCCGAGAGCGAGAGTTCGACAACCTCAAGCAGGGTGACATGCGAGTGCCCGAGTATGCGAGGCAGTTTTCTGCGCTTTTGGTGTACATGCCCCATGTAGCGCACCAAGAGCGAATGAAGAGGAACAAGTTCTTGAAGGGTTGAGACCTGACCTTTACCGGATGGTGTTGTCTGGGTCCCCGGCAACCTTAAGAAGGGCCACTCGAGTTCCTCTGATTCCGTGAGTTCGAGTTCTGGCAGTGGTTCAGGCAGTGGTTCTGGTGGCGGATTTTGTGGGCAGTGCGGAGGGAGACATGAGACTCCGTAGTGTCGTGGAGTACGAGGACTGTGCCATCTTTGTGGTCAGCCGGGACATTTCGCTAGGGCGTGTCCTTCGATAGGAGGGCGGTCTTCTGGACAGTCGCAACAGGGTTCCGCTGGTGGTTCTTCGCAGCGACAACAGTCTTTCTCTCAGCCCCAGCGATCAGGATTTCAGCCGCGTGAGCCATCTAGGTTTGGAGGACCTTCCCGATCTCAGTTTCAGATTCCCCAGCAGGCTCAGGCGAATGCTTTGAATAGAGAGCAGGCTGAGGAGAGGCCTAGCATGGTGATTGGAGGTACATGCTTTATTTATGATTATCCTGCGAGAATTCTTTTTGACACTGGTGCATCGCATTCTTTCATATCTGAGTTGTTTGTGTTTGAGCATGGGTTGAGTTCATCCCCATTGTGTGATGTTGTGTCTGTATCTACTCCTGCTGGTGTGAGTTTATGGTCCAGAGAAGTAGTGATTGATTGTCTGATTAGATTTGACGAGCATGTTCTGGTCTCCAATCTGATTGTTTTGGGGATTAGAGATTTTGATTGTATCTTGGGGATGGATGTGCTGTCTAGTTATAAGGCTACAGTCGATTGCTTCCATGGTGTTGTGAGATTTCGCCCTGATTCGGGTGAGAAGTGGGATTTCTACGGTGCTGATTCGCGTCCGAAGATTCCGGTTTCCGCCATGGAGATGTTTAGCCTGTTATCGCTAGGAAATTCTGGATTCATGATCTACGCGCTTGATAGTTCCCAAGTGCAACGATTAGAGTTGAATGATATTCCTGTTGTTCGAGAGTTTCCCGACGTGTTTCCAGACGAGATACCTGGATTCCCTCCGAGGTGCGAGATTGACTTCATTATCGAGTTGGTGCCCGGTACCGCCCCGATTTCTAGAGCTCCGTATCGGTTGGCGCCAGCAGAGTTGAGAGAGCTGAAGGATCAGTTGAGAGACCGTTGCAGGGATAGGTCGTGTACTCAAAGATTGATTTGCGCTCTGGTTATCACCAGTTGCGAATTAGAGACGCTGACGTGGCGAAGACAGCTTTCCGGACTAGATATGGGCATTACGAGTTTCTTTTCATGCCGTTTGGATTGACAAATGCCCCAGCTGTGTTCATGGATTTGATGAACCGCGTCTTCAGCGAGTATATTGATCGGTTCATGATCGTCTTCATTGATGACATCCTGATTTACTCGAGGAGCTTGAGAGAGCATAAGGAGCATCTTACACTGGTGTTGCAGAGATTGAGAGACTCGCAGCTCTATGCTAAGTTCAGCAAGTGTGATTTTTGGCTGGACAGAATTATCTTTTTGGGTCACGTGATTTCAGCACAAGGAATTTCGGTAGATCCGAGCAAGGTCGAAGCAGTTCTTAACTGGGAGAGACCTAGGAATGTTTCTGAGATCCGTAGTTTCTTGGGTTTGGCTGGCTATTACAGGCGTTTTATCGAGAAGTTCTCTTCGATAGCTAAGCCTCTGACTCAGTTGACTCAGAAGGATAAGAGATTTGAGTGGACTAATGAGTGCGAGAACAGTTTTCAGACGTTGAAGGAGAAGTTGACTACTGCTCCTGTATTGGCTCTACCGTCTGGATCGGGAGGATTCGTGGTGTGCTCCGATGCTTCTCTCAATGGTTTAGGATGTGTTCTGATGCAGAACGGGTACGTGATTGCCTATGCGTCTCGACAGTTGAAGCCTCACGAGACGAGGTATCTTGTTCACGATTTGGAGTTGGCTGCGCTAGTGTTTGCCTTGAAGATTTGGCGGCATTATCTTTATGGTGAAGAATTTGTGGTGTACACCGACCACAAGAGCTTGAAATACATCTTCACGCAGTCAGACTTGAACATGAGGCAGCGACGATGGATGGAGTTGCTCAAGGACTTTAACTGTGAGATTCAGTATCAGCCTGGGCGGATGAACTCAGTTGCCGACGCATTGAGTAGGAAGACCGAGCCTGCGATGCTTTCGTTTTTGAATGCTTCGAGAGTCTATGAGCAATTGAGTACTTCTGGTTGGAGATTTCAGCCGAGCGATCAGTACTTCATAGTTTCTACGATGCAGGTTGAGCCACAGCTTTTGCATGACATCAGGGAGGCACAGAGGACTGATCCCTATATCCATGAGTCGAGGATTAAGGCCCAGAATGGTCAGTCTGTCGATTTATCCGTTTCTTCGGATGGATGTTTGCATTTTCGAGGGAGATTAGTGGTTCCAAACCTGGTTGATTTGAAGGAGGCCATCATGAATGAAGCGCATTATAGTCGGTATAGTGTGCATCCAGGTGAAAGGAAGATGTATCATGCCTTGAAGTCTCACTATTGGTGGGCAGGTATGAAGAGCGACATCTCTGGTTTTGTTGCTCGATGTCTAAATTGCCAACAGGTCAAGGCCGAGAGAATGAGACCTGGTGGTTTGCTGCAGAGTTTGGAGGTGCCCAGTACCTCGATCGAGCAGGGGATGTGATGCTATTTGGGTTGTGATTGATAGACTTTCGAAGTTCGCCCATTTTATTCCCTATGATGTGAGGTGCTCTATGAAGAAAATGACGAAGCTGTACATCGACCATGTGGTTAGATTGCATGGAGTTCAGGTTTCGATAGTGTCCGACAGAGATCCGAGGTTCACTTCTCGATTTTGGAAGAGTTTGCAGGCAGCGATGGGTTCGAGATTGGCTATGAGTACGGCCTATCACCCACAGACAGACGGACAGTCTGAGCGTACTATCCAGACTTTATAGGATATGCTGCATGCAATTGTGATGGATTTTAGCGGTGGCTGGCAGGATTCGCTATCCTTGGTTGAGTTTTCGTATAACAACAGCTACCAGGTGACTATCGAAATGGCTCCGTCTGAGGCGTTGTATGGTCGAAAGTGCAGATCCCCGATTTGTTGGGAAGAAGTTGGTGAGAGACAGCTTTCTACACCGAAGTTTGTTCAGTACATGAAGGATCAGATTGATTTGATTCGGAGTAGAATGAAAGCTGCTCAAGATCGTTTCTCTAGCTATGCTAATAAAAGACGTCGACCGTTAAAGTTTGAGGTAGACGATCGTGTGTTTCTCAAGATTTCTCCTTTTAAGAGCGTCATGAGATTCAGATTTAAAGGCAAGTTAGCTCCCAGATACGTTGGTCCTTTTGAGATTGTTGAGCGGATTGGACAGTTGGCTTATAGATTGAGGCTGCCCGAAGAATTAGCAGCGATGCATGATGTCTTTCATGTGTCTATGTTGAGAAAATATGAGCCAGATCCGTCCCATGTTTTGAGAACCGACGAAGTTGAGCTAGATTCTGCCTTGAGCTATGTTGAATATCCGGTGCAGATTCTGGATAGGAAGGAGAAGCGGCTGAGAAACAAGATAATTCCGTTGGTGATGGTCCAATGGAGCAAGCATGGCCGAGAAGAAGCAACCTGGGAAGTTGAGGAGAAGATGAGACAAGACTGGCCTCACCTGTTTGAGCACTGATTGTGCAGATTTTTCCAGGTAAATTTTTGGTTTTTAGCTTCGAATTTGAGTAGATTTTGTGCTGGTTTGAATGTTTGATTGTTTCTGCCTTGGTTTGTCTTTGATTTCGAGGACGAAATCTCTTAAGGTGGGGAGAATGTGAGGAATCAGATTTCTAGATTTGTGATTAATTAGATTTTGGAGTAGGATTAGTCACGAGAATTAAGATTTTTGATTTCTGGAATTTCGAATTGTAGTGAAATCTGATTTGGGAAATATTCTGATCTCTAGTTGGAGTTGCCCAGATTTTAGTTTGAAATTATCGGGTGAAATCTGATTGAGTTTGGGGAACGAATTGTTTAGATTTTGAGAGAAATCTGGTTCCCTGAGAGCTGGCGTGTTTTGCCGCGAGAAGAAGATAAAACACTGCGTTTTGGTGAGATCTGGTTTGTCGAGAATTGCGTGGAATGTATATGCTATTCTTTCGAATTTCAGATGTCAACGCAGGTCAACGCATTTGGAAGTAGCGAGAGATCTGGTTTCGCGTGAGAGATCTGTTTTTAAGCGCTAGCTTTGTATTTTGAGGAGAGATCTGTTTTGAGCAATGCGGCGTCGTTCCAGTTAGTTGCTGCGTCGTCGTTTTGGAATTCCAGCTCTTAGTGTGTTTTGTATTGCTTTTGCATAGAGATCTGTTTTAGCGTTGAGCGCTGAGATCTGTTGCGTGAACGCTGAGATCTGTTTTATTGGAACGCTGCCGTTTAGTGTTATGCGCGAGCATGTTTTGCTAGTGTGAAGTCTGATGGGATTTAGTGCCAATTGAGAGATCTGTTTTGCAATTGCGAGCGATTCAGGGATCTGTTTTTGTCGGTGTGTGACTTAGACAGTAGCGTATGACTTGAGGATTTAAATACATTTTGGAATTCCAGCTCTTAGTGTGTTTTGTATTGCTTTTGCATAGAGATCTGTTTTAGCGTTGAGCGCTGAGATCTGTTGCGTGAACGCTGAGATCTGTTTTATTGGAACGCTGCCGTTTAGTGTTATGCGCGAGCATGTTTTGCTAGTGTGAAGTCTGATGGGATTTAGTGCCAATTGAGAGATCTGTTTTGCAATTGCGAGCGATTCAGGGATCTGTTTTTGTCGGTGTGTGACTTAGACAGTAGCGTATGACTTGAGGATTTAAATACAAGTGTTGAGTGACACTTAGAGTATTTTGCACCCGATATTTCTTATCCTCTTCCTCATTTGAAACCCTCGACTTGCTATTGTTCACCGTAGCTTTCTACCACCGATTCCCGTCGCTTCCAACCTTTGTTTTTGATAATCTTGGTGGTGTTGGACTCCCCTAGCTTAGAGCTTTCGTTTGCTACCCATTAGAGAACCTGAATTAGCATCGGAGAAGAAGGGCGAAGCTGCTGTGTCTTCGTGCCGAGAGATCTGTGCGTTCTCCTGCTAGCGTGAGCTTTTGGGTGAGCATCCTTTGTTGTTCTGAGCTTTACTCTTGTAGTTAATGCCTGCGTAGCTAGATAGAACTTGAATAGAGTTTTGGCCGTAGGTATTCGAGTGTATAAGTTCAGATTTGTATCGAGTATTGGCTGAATTATGAGATTCTTAACAGATTTCAGTTCCAGGAAGCTTGCTGCCGTGATTTTCGAACCAGGTGAAAGCTGGTGTTGTCCGTGAGTTCTGCCGTGCCTTTTTGTGATAACAGCGAGGTAGAATTTGTGGAATTGAGGTACGATTGAGCAGCTCTTAATGGCTTGAAGCGTGAACATGGCCGTACTTCTCTGCTATGGATTCTGTTGGCTTGCTACTGTGATTGTTACGTGAATCAGTGTGTGTAATTGATTAATTGGCATGCTGTTTTATTGTATTGATTGTATGCATTATGCATAGATATTGATTGGCGTACATGCATACATATTGAGCCTTTGACAGATTGATTTGATGACCTGATTGGGTGCCACGTTGTGACTGGCTGACTGATGAGTCGTGCCTGCAAACGGACCGATGATTTCCACCGGCTGATTTATAGAGGCTTGATTTGATTTGCCAGTTGATAGGCTGGTCTAGCTATCCGATTCTTTGATAGCCTTCATGCATTCATAGCATTGATTTATGGCATGTTGCATGTTTAGCTGTTTTGATAGCTCTTCGTACTGAGGCTTGACCTCGTATTTGTTTTCCTGTTGTTGTGTTTTGGGTCTGTGTTACCCATTTGCAGGATCTTCAGGTAGCCAGGCTGGACAGAGTGGAGGTTCAGCTGGTCGACCCCCTTTTCCATGAGTCCCAGTATATTTTATTATGTATTGAACCGGGGGATGCCCCGTGTTTCTATTATTGGGGATTTGTATTAGACTTGAGATTTATTGGTTACCTGGTTTGTATAAGTTTGAGTTACTTATATTTTGATTATCAATATTTTGAATGTATGTTTTTACGTTCAGGCCCAAATGATTTCGAAAAAAATTTTAAGCCCTAATTTTATGCTTCCGTGTTTATGCGTTTATTAAGTGTTAATTGCGAGAAATTAGCACGGGGCCTGACATTCATTCTCTGGCGAATCAGATCCACTTGATCTCTCATCTACTGCACAAACTCTGGAGAAGACAACTGCTTCTCCCCCACTTCTTCCCAACACACTTGCGATCTGCACTTTCTACCATACAAAGCCTCAAATGGCGCCATTCCAATCGTGACCTGATAGCTGTTATTGTAGGAAAACTCAATCAAAGACAACGAGTCTTGCCAGCTACCACTAAAATCCATCACAACAGCTCTCAACATATCCTCTCAAATCTGGATAGTTCTCTCAGATTGGCCATCTGTCTGGGGATGATGCGCTGTACTCATCGCCAATCTGGTACCTAAAGCTGTTTGCAAACTCTTCCAAAACCTGGAAGTAAATCTAGGATCACGATCTGAGACAATCGAAACTGGTACACCATGCAACTTCACTACGAAATCTATGTACAGCTTCGCCATCTTCTTCAAAGAATAGGTCATACTATAGGGAATGAAGTGCGCAGACTTCGACAATCTGTCTATCTCAACCCAAACCGCATCACAACCTCTGCTGGAACGAGGCAAATGCGTGACAAAATCCATAGATATGTGCTCCAAATTCCATTGGGGCACCTCTAAGCTTTGCAACAAACCACCAGGTCTCATCCGCTCAGCCTTGACTTGCTGACAATTCAGACATTGGGCTACAAAATCAGCAACATCACTCTTCAAACCTGCCCACCAGTAATGCTGCTTCAAGGCATGATACATCTTCCTTGCACCAGGATGGACACGGTATCTACTGCAGTGCGCTTCTCTCAAGATCTCCTCCTTCAGGTCAATCAGATTTGGCACAACCAGCCTGCCATGAAACCTCAAACAACCATCTGAAGAAACAGAGTAGTCTTCCAACTGTCCAGATCTCACCTTCAACTTCGACTCATGGATGGATGTATCAGTCTTTTGAGCTGCTCTAATGCTAGCAACAATCTGTGGCTCGAAAAGAAGACACCGCAACATAATCCTCAGCTGGGTAAAATCGCCAACCAGTAGTGCTAAGATGCTCATGGACCTTCGAAATCTGCATCGAAGCCAGCATCGCCACTTGAGCCTTCCTGCTCAATGCATCAGCAACTACATTCATCTTCCCAAGCTGATATTTGATCTCACAATCAAAATCTTTTAGCATCTTCATCCATCTACGCTGTCTCATGTTCAAATCTGACTGAGAAAACAGATACTGCAGACTCTTGTGGTCGGATTACACCACAAATTGCTCACCATACAGGTAGTGGCGCCAAATCTTCAGGGCAAACACCACTGCCGCTAACTCCAAATCATGAACTGGGTAACGAGTCTCATGCGGTTTCAACTGCCGAGAGGCATACGTAATGACTCGACTATTCTGCATCAACACACAACCCAATCAATTCAAAGAAGCATCTGCACAAATTACAAAACCACCTGAACCACACGGCAAAGACAACACAGACGCTGATTCAGCTTCTCTTTGAGCAACAGAAAACTATTCTCGCATTGCTCAGTCCACACAAACCTCTTGTCCTTCTGAGTCAACTGCGTCATTGGCTTAGCTATACTATAAAATCCTTCTATAAACCGCCGATAATAGCCAGCCAAACCCAAGAAACTACGAATCTCAGCAACATTCTTGGGACGCTCCCAGTTAATCACTGCCTCAACCTTACTGGGATCCACAGAAATACCATCTACTGAAATCACATGACCCAGAAACACAACTCGGTCTAACCAAAACTCGCACTTGGAGAACTTAGCATACAGCTGCGAGTCTCGAAGCGTCTGAAGTACCAACTTTAAATGCTCTTTGTGCTGCATCGTATTCTTAGAGTACAACAAAATGTCATCGATAAACACAATCACAAACTGATCAATGAACTCTATAAAGACTCGATTCATCAAGTCCATGAAAACTGCGGGAGCATTCGTCAAACCAAAAGGCATAACTAGAAACTCATAATGCCCATAACTCGTACGAAACGCAGTCTTCTCAACATCCTGCTCTCGGATGTGCAACTGATGGTACCCCGAAAGCAAATCGATCTTAGAAAACACAGCCGAACCCTGAAGCTGATCAAACAAGTCATCAATCCTAAAGGGTACTTATTCTTCAATGTCGCCTTATTCAACTGCCTAAAGTCGATACACATCCTCCTTGACCCGTCCTTCTTCTTAACAAATAGAATAGACGCTCCCCAGGGTGGCATGCTCGGTCTAATGAAACCCTTCTCCAGTAAATCGCTAAGCTGAACCTTAAGCTCCCTCAACTCAGCAGGCGCTAAACGATACGGAGCTCTCGAAATCGGGACTGTACCAGGTACCAACTCAATGCTGAAGTCTATCTCCCTTCTCGGAGGAAAACCAGGAATCTCCTCCGGAAACACATCCGGGAAATTTCGAACCACGGGAAACCTACTAAGCTCTACGCTCGAAGAAGAAGACGCATCTAAGGCATAGATCATAAAACCAACATTCTCTGCCGACAACAGGCTAAACATCTCCATCGCAGAGACTAAAGGAATTTTCAACCGGGAATCTTGGCCATGGAAATTCCATTTCTCGCCAGACTGGGGCCTAAATCGCACAACGCCATGGAAACAATCCACAGTGGCCCTATAACTAGACAACACGTCCATTCCCACTATACACTCGAAATCCCACATCACAAGCCTAATCAGGTTGGCTAACAACACATTCTCACCAAACCTAAGAACGCCACTCAACAAGATCTCTTGGGAGAACAAGCTAGCGCCGGCAGGATTCGCTACAGACACAACATCACACAAAGATGTGGTATGCAAACCATGCTCAACCACAAATGCATCAGCGATAAAAGAATGTGATGCTCCCATATCAAACAACACACGCGCAGGAAAATCAAAAACAAAGCAAGTACATGGGATCACTCCTCCGCCTGGAGTGCCCTCCGCTTGCTCCCTAGTCATGGCATTCACTTGGGCAAACTGAGGTCCTGAAAACTGAGGATGGGAAGACTGTCCAAATCGCGAAGGACCAAGCTGCTGAAACGGTCTAAACTGAGGCTCCCCTAACCTCTGCTGTTGGGCTGGAAAAGAACGACCTCTAGACGATCCACCTCGACCATGCGATGGAGCGGCAGTATGCTGCGATCCAGACAAAGACACACTCTCGTAAAGTGCCCGTACTGACCACAGACATTGCACGAACCCTGCACCCCTACACACTGAGCTGTAGGAAGCTTTCTTCCACACTGACCGCAATACTCAACTTTGGAGCTACTGCCACTGCTCGAACTACTCGAGCCAGAAGAACTCGAACCAGACTTCTTCTTAAACTGACGACCACGAGGTCTAACCTCTGGTGTCCGGGATGCTGGGCTACCTGCTGCTGCTGGGGTGGCTGAGACGACTGCACAGACTGGGAAGGTTGCACCCCTGGAACCACGGGACGACTACCTTGCACCCCTTGTGGCCTAAACGCGACCGACGATTCTGCAGTCCTTCCTCAATGTCTATAGCCCTGTCCACCGCTTCTGCATAGCTCGCCGATGAACCCGCCAACACAAAAGATTACAGCTCTTCATTGAGCCCCTCCATGAACTTGTTCCTCTTCGCCTTCTCTCGGCCAGCAACATGCGGAACATAGGCAAGAAGAGAAGAGAATCTCCGGGCATACTCACCCACGGACATAGAACCCTGAACCAAATTATCAAACTCACCCTCCCTGGCGTTCACAAAAGATTCCGGAATGTACTCCTGACGAAAGGCAGTACGAAAACTACTCCACGAAATCCCCACACCTGTCTCCTCGAGAGTCCTAGAAGCACCTCTCCACCAACGCTCGGCACTTCTTCTCAACTGAAACGTAGCTAAACTCAACCTACGCTCATCATCATACCTGACACGATCGAACAATCCGGTAATATGCTGCAACCAGGACTCAGCATCAGAACTAGGCTCATCGACATTGAACGTCTGAGGATTCATCCGCTGAAACCTCGCCATCACTAGTTCCATATCGTCCA
>KV007490.1:254967-271720 GCA_001598015.1 Dorcoceras hygrometricum
CGAGTTTCAGTTGCTGTGTTGTGCTTTCAGAATTGTTGTTTGTTTCGAGGACGAAATCCGTTTTTAGTGGGGGAAAATGTGAGACCTGGATTTGTAATTGAGAATTATCGTTGGAATGAATCGATAAATAGAGGTTCTGCTGGTTTAAGATCTCTATTTGAGTGTTTGAGTTGCATTTTCGGGTTCCATTTCGTGTGTTGAACAATTCTAGAGATTTCGTATATTTGAGGTACCTGCTGGTTGTCGTGTCAGCTGGTATGAGAGCTAGCGGCTGGTCGGTGGCAAAACCAGTCGAAGCGTGTTTTAGCTCGAGATTCTTGAAACGCCGTCGTTTGCGTGAAGTCTGGTTGCGTTTGTTGTGATCAGCAGATGCTTTAGCGTAGTTGCGTTGAGGGCTAAAACGACTGCGTTTAGATTAGTTGGCGTGACGTCGTTTGGATGTTGCGTCTGGAACCAGCTGGTAGATCGCGCTTGAGTTCCTGCTGGTTGATCAGCAAATGTAGAGGTCAGCGCGGGTCAACTTTCCTGTAGCTCGAAGAGGATGCGTCGTCGTTTCGTTGTTGCGACTGGGAGTCCAGCTGCGAGTGAGTTTCGACGCTATTTCTTGCTACTGGTATTTCGCGAGAGCTAGCGACTGGATGACGTCAGTGGAGCGACGTCGTTCGAATTAGTTGCAACGCTGCGTTTTGAGGTTGCGACTGGATCCAGCAGAGAGAGAAGCGTTGCGTTGTTTTGTCTTGCGACTGGATACCCAGCTGCTGGTTTAGTATGCGGCGTCGTTTGAGTAAGTTGGTGCGACGCCGTTTTGAGAACCAGCCGTTAGTTATTTTTAGCGATTGTTGGTGAAATCAGCTGTTGGTTCTTGCGTCTGCTGGTTTGGGAAATTGTTTGCGTCGACTGGTTTTGTCGGTGGACAATTATTTGAAGTGATTCCAGTCGTTGCTAGTGCTATTTATAGGAAGACTTGGTCTTCGAATTGTGGTATCAATTCTATACTTAGCAAATATTTCCAGCCTTTCGTTCCTTATCTTTCGAACCCTAGAACACTGTTCAGCCGTGAGCTTTCCGGCGATTTCCCGTCGTTCCGGTGGTTGTTTTGGCTCGTGCGGGGTAGCGTTGGACTCCTCTTGAGAAGCTCTTCCAATTCATACCAGTTTTAGAAGCTGTAATCGGCTAGTCGAGGAACGCGAAGTTGCTGTCGTTCGAGTGTTGCGTCGATTTGGTAGAACTACGTTCTGGTTTTCGGTGAGACCTTGTTTCTAGCCATAGTTTTTAAGTTTTCTATGTAATTGTTGAGGTATATTGGGCAGCTGTTTAGTGAGACTCCCAGCCGTGAGCTTGATTAGCAACCTGTTAGATTTACGTTGTGTATGCCGTGTGTTTAACAGGCTTTTACCAGAGTCTTCGGGATTTTCTCGCAGGGTTAGTTGTTGTTCAGTTTAAGGTACGGATTTGAGCTTGTTTTACAGCGAAGTTATGGCTTGGATGAATTGTAGTCGCTGGTATGTGGAATTTTCGTGCCTGCTGGTTGTGTTCTGTTGAGAATTGTGTATGCTATTTGCGTATTTGCTGCGTTGCATATGTTTATATGCTTGCATTCCCGCATGTTGCATACACGCATGGTATTCCTTTCCAGTTTGGGTAGTCTTTGTACCATTGTTGCATTGTTATTGTTTTCTTACCAGGACGTGAGGGCGAGCGGCAATACCGCACTCTCATCTCCCTGCTGGGATCGTAGCCACCATGAGCCGAGTGGTTAACTACCATAGTTCATGGGCGAGGCAACAGTAGGTTGAGTTGTTGATGCATCCGGTAAGTGGGTGTAGTATCACGGCGAGTGGCTCACTACCACACTGTGAACATACCCCGTGGCCACTGTACGTTGTCGATGATTCTTGGAGCTATGTTTGGCCGCCGCGCACGGCGGCGGCCCGGTGGTCGACATCCCGATTTTCGTTTTCCGATCTGAAATTTAAGATGTTAGATACAATACAGGCAATACATATTGATCAGATCCGGGAAACCTGGCTCTGATACCACTGTTGGGGATCCGGAATAAGGGCAATTCGTATGATCAGATCCGGGAAACCTGGCTCTGATACCACTGTTGGGGATCCGGATCCGCCCCCCGGCTAGGCAGCGGAAGAACAAGAAACAGGTGCCGGGAGGTGATCAATACGAAAAACAGACAATTACAGTAATCGTCATACATAGGGCGTTTTAGCATGTTACCTCGCTGGCACTTGTGCCTGGCTCCAACCGGTATTACAATAATCCGGCTCTTCTCGGTAGATTGCGGTAGTTTACGCCAATCCGGTCCATGACCAGATCCGAGACTCCTTCGTCACGCTGCACTAGAAGCGCTGACGAGATCAGCACGAACGAATACTCCTCGAAGAACTAGGCCGGAACAATTTCCGGCGAAGTTGCGGCGGCGGCGGGCGGCGCACGGCGGCGGCGTGACTTGGGAAGGGAGGGAGGCGTGTATATTGCTTTTGGGTCTAGGGTTATGAGAGCTTATTATGTTAATCAAGACTCTTAATGTATTTAAATACATAAGTGTAGGAATTTGACCGGCCCAACGGGCCCGGGTCCAACAATGAACATTAAGTTCATCTCCACCACCGAGACTTCATCGTAACTCCGATCGCCGATCAGATCGGACCGATCGATTCAGTTTCCGAAACTGAATCATATAATCTGAAAAAACATTTTTCAGAACCCCAGTGCAAAATGACCGTTTTGCCCCTCAACAGCGTCAAATCCCGGTTTGACCCCTGTTGACTTTTAGGAAGTCGCACTCCCCAAAATCCTCTTCTCGTGCTCAACACATTGAGCTGAGTATTCGTGCGGGAATCTCGAATCCAGTACTTGTGTGACCCTCAATGGTTCAGGGATACAGCTAGCCGTGGGCCCACAACCATTGTGGCTCCGGAATCACAATTCCGGACCTGCCCATCGGATCATGGTAAAGCTTTGCTGATCTCGTCAGGACTTCTAGTGCAGTCTGACGAAGGAGTCTCGGATCTGGTCGTGGACCGGATTGACGTAGCTACCGCAATCAACCGAGAAGCGCCGGGTTCTTGAAACACCGGTTGGAGCCAGGCACAAGTGCCAGAGAGGTAACTCGTTAAAACACCCTATGTATGTCGATACATTATAGAATTGTTCTTCGTATTGATCGCATCCCGGTTAAATTTTATTGTTCTTCCGTGCCTGACCGGGGGGCGGATCCGGATCCCCAACAATATATATATGTATGAGTTAGCCAGGGGATGGCCTTCGCTTTGTTGTTGTACCCGTAGGGGAATATGATACATGTTGGACTTATGTATGCTTTGTTGTTGAATGTTTATGATTTGGGAACTTATTTTAAGTATTGTTGTATTTTAAATTATACGTTTAAAACCGTCGGGCCTAAAAGTGAAAATTTTACCCACTTTTTGATAGCTTCCGCATGTGTTTATCTGTTGTGAGCACGAGGCCTGACACAACTAATCCAAACGACGTAGTTTAGCAACTCGCTACAGAACAAGCTAGCATACTCTCTTCTGTTCAGCGACAACAGATCTCATCCTTACTACTGAACGCGATCACTCAGCGATGACCAACGCTCACATCTGAACAGATCCCGCAACAAACTCTAACTTCTAGATTTGTTCCAAGGACTTATACAAAACCCGATAGCTTCTCCAAGCATATTGACTCAAAGCTGGACACCCAGATCCGTTCGCTCAAATCTGAATCCAATAAAACCCGATTAATTAACTCAACTAATCTCATCAGCTTTCGGGTCTCACAATATGACTTCCTAAGAGTAACTGAGGGAGTAGGACTTCCATATTTAGCTAATGAGAGTAAACATGTAATATAAAGATTTGGTGATCCGAAAATTTGATTTTGCATCATAATGATCAGTTTTGTAAATTGAGCACATCGGCATATCTGATCATCGATCGGGATTATGATGAGACCAAAATCGAGGGAGTCGATACGAATGTTCACAGTTCGACTTGAACCGAATGTTCACTGTTTGAGTTGAACCGAATGTTCACTGTTTTATTCAAATCAAACTCTATCCCTCAATCTATAAATATGGCAATGAGAAGACACTTTCAATAGTGAGAAAGAAAAATACCAAAAGCTATTAAACAAACTCCTCCCCTCTCCCTTCTTCCCTCGCCGTAGCCGCCCGCCGTCGACGCCGCCGCCAGCTTCGGAATTTGTTCCGATCGTCTCGATGAGGAGATTCTTTCCGTGAAATTTTCGTCGGTTTTCTAGTGCAAACCGGCGAAAGAGTTGAGATTCTGGTCGTGGACCGGATTAGGCATCGATCCAGCCGTTCAATCTTTGAAGTGCCAATTCCCTCGTGGAATTGGTCGGATCCAGGCGTCTAGACGCCATCAAGGTACCTTCTGAACATTATATGAATGTTTTGATTATTGCATAGGTGCATTTACCGTTCCCGGGCTCCAATGTTTAAATTCTTCCACTGCGTCCCGAGAACGGGATCCGGATCCGCCGTTGCGCCAACAATCCACACACATATGCAAGCTGTAAATCCGTGGCCACACTGCACTAGATTCTACACGTTTCATAGTTACCCGATCTCACCACCTGGGTTCTCTTGGAACCCATAAATCAGTCAAAGTGTGATATTAACGTGTAAAATCTCAGTGTTGTGTCAGGTCATAAGGACTATATGTACAAAAATAACCACGGACATAATCCACTCGATGAATAGTAATCACTTGGAATATCCGAGAGAAGGTTGTTCTATGATCGCATCATAGGATCTTCTATCTGTATGATTGAATATCTCTATGTCTTTCCATTGTATGATCACATCATCTCAGATACTAGTCTCGAAATCGAGTGGCATTTATCCTTTTTTTTTTGGAAAGCCTAATCGACTAGAAATATATTTAGAATATAACAATAATTAATGATTTTGTAGTGGTCAGTAGTGGTCAGTTCACTTTTATTTGTTTTATTGAAAAATATGGAAATTGAGTTTTTCTCATGAATTTTCCAAAATTTTTGCAAAGAGGGACATGACATCATTCATAAGCTTCTTGGCTGTCTTGTGAGGCTTCTTCTCAGTAGTAGCTAGCGCCTTGGTCGATTGAGAAGTTGAAGGTTCTCCTTCTGCTCTATTCTCCAGTTCAAACTCATATGCCTTCTTATTACAAATAGATCATGTAGCTTCAGCTTGTTGAGATCCTTTGCTTCCCTCATAGCCATAGTCTTCACACCCACTCTTTGGATAGAGCTCTAATCACCTTCAAGGTCACTTCCCTGTTGGTTTACTCTTTCCCAAGAGCTGCTAGTCGATAACTATGCTGCTAAAGCGTTCATCAAATTCCGTCAAAGTCTCATTGGCCTCATCTTGATTATGTCAAACTTCTGAGTTGCTACGCCAGCTTGTTTTTCCTTTTTTTGCTCATTCCATCAAAAAGTTGAGTCAGTTTCTCCCAAATGTCCATTGTTGTAGTACATCTTGATTTTACTGAGCATGTTCTGTCTACTATCTTGTAGAGAATATCCTTTGCAATATTATCAAGGTTGGCTTTCCACTTATCTTCCAATGTTTACTTATACATCGGCTTATCTACCATGTGTGGAGCCCCATCTGAAATAGCTATGGATATGTTCGCTTTCAGGATCCCCATCGGCCGTCAGTGATGACAAATCACATGTCATCATCTTGAGCTGTCAGATGTGTCTGCATACGAATCTTCCAAGCATCATAATCTTCTTTAGAGAACATGGGGATCTTATGGAAAGATGTCATAGATAATATGAATGAGTTAAAAAAATTTTTGTCACTAACTTAGTTTCCCTCGCTCTGTTAACACTTGATAGGATCGAATAATATTCGCACATAGTCTATAGGGGGAATAAACTCTTTAGTACTTTTATGCTTAAAATGATTTTTGAAAATCATCCATGTTACCAACTGATAGCAGAACTCGGTCTCTGCTGATCTCTTAAGCAATAATTAATTGATGTGGAAAGAGTTCAATCGATCAGTGAACAAAAAAATTATGAATGCGCGTAAACTTAAATCAGATAAGGAAAGATATTTGTTTCTGAAAGTTCGAAGCAATGCTTCTATGTCGTCTTCTTTTTTTCCGAATTATAAAGATTTCCACTAGAATACTTTGAATAAGATAAAAGTATCATAAACCACTCAGTCATAACACACGATCTCAACTCCTAGTATCACTTCTTGTAACAGCATAGACGTTATTTACTAAATGTGTTCTAGGATTAGAATGAAATAACGGTGAATGTAAGCCTAAATATGTTTTCAGCACTAAGCTGAAATAAGCAAAGATGATCTAAACAACACAAAATAATGAGTAAAATGATCTTGTGAAGGTTTTGAGAGCTTACCGATAGCTTGAATTCGTTCATTTGTTTATCGCAGCATGTTTCTGAAATTCAAAGTTTGCTTCTTTTATAGTCTTTGGATTCAAATTGTAATGAATGTTATCGGTAAACTCAGGGGATGAATCCTCGTACGCTTGCTTCCAAATAATAAATACGCATTTAACTTTTATACTTTGATCTGTATTGATTCCTTAAATGCACATCCTTTATGCTCAAAACAAACAATCCTTGTTGATACATTCTGATTGTATCCAAAAAGTTTATTCAATGACTATAATAGCTCTTCTTAAAGTAAAATCCTCGAACTCTGCTCTAATCTGAAAACTGAATAAAAATCCAATCTAATCTTCTCCCTGGTTTGTTCTGAACTGAATACTCAAATTGATCTGATATGCACTTCTAATCTGATCTGATGTTCTGATCTTGTTGACTCGTTTTATTTTGAATTGCTCTAAGCTATCATCTAAAACTAAGTTATCCTTACTCAGCTTGGCTTTATCTGGTCTTATCTGACTAATATAACCTGATGGTTTCGATCCGATCTGATCTGTTGCAGTCTAAACTTAATTTATTATCACCAAAAACTTAGAATTTTATATTTAACAAAAAAAATTAAATTTCTTGCTCTATCTTCTCATGTTGTTTATCAAGTATTGAGTTAAACTTATGTGGATCATTTTAGTTCTATACATTCATATTTTTACAAAATCTGAAATTTTTATATACTTAAAAAATCAAGGGGAGACAAATGAATAAAAATAACTGTTCTTTTACCGAAGTTATAATATTTTTTTGTCAGATGCGCAGACAATACTCGTATATAAACCATGAATCCATGTGTAACTCACAACATTATATAAACGAGAAAAGTTGAGTTGAGTTGAACGGAATATTTCCATGTTTAAAATTTAGTTTGTAACTTTATATATAAACATTCAAGCCAATGAGCTTAATTAAAATTTTGTCTAATATTAACTAGCTTATTAAATATAAACTATAAATTTAAGTTCAGTAGAGTCATTTAAACTAAATTATATATGAGAACATGCATTTTTAAATGTATTCTAATAATAAATTTCATAAATTTTTCTATAGTTTAACACAATTCACGGCTCCCAAAAAACCTAAAAAAGACATTACAATCTGCAAACTCAACATCCTACGATAAGCAAGCTTTTTATTTTTCCGATTTGCAAGAAAAAGTAACACGAAAATGCATTGTTGTGCATTAAAGTGCGAAAGAACTGGCAGCCCAAATTGTTCACTCTCTCAGTTTGGGCCCTCATTTATTAAAACAAACACTGTTACTGTTAATTCTAAACTCATACACGTTATATGTGCAGAGATTTCACCTTGCCTACTGCTAAATTTCTTTGTGTATCGGGTGGCAGCATCTTTTTTGTTTTATTTTCGTTCGCTAATCAAGGCATATTTAATGATCACTAGTTTAATTACCATTACATTTAAATTAGATGCATCACCTTACGTACGCATATTTTTTTTAAAGATATTTCGTTGCATATGGATTTTATAATTGTCTAGATAAATTTGGATTAAGAATTAACTAAGTTTTGAAAATATGTAACTATGTTTTTTTTGAATATATTAGATAGATATAAATGGAAATCTTTTATATAATTTACTTTTCAGCGATTTCTTAATCTATGTGTAAAAAAAAAAACTAAAAATATCTATGAAATTGGACCGGTTAAACATATTTTTCATCCGAATGCCAATTAACATAGATTCCAAAATTAAGCCACAATTACTATATATTAGGATCAAACGATGTCACAAGGCCAAAAACTATTAGGGTTGACCAAGGTATATGTTTATTTTCTTATACAGATAGCAGCATAGAGTACACCTATTATGTGTATCGGGAACGGACTATTAGGTCCATGAGTGTAGGGATATACATGTCTAACTGCTGGTGCTATCTGAAATCCCTTATAGATGAGTCTTTACTTTTTACCTACCGTCGGCTCTATCCCCTTTAGAGATATTATTATCTATTAAAATGTGGCGTCACTATTTTACACAACACCTAGCCAACCAAATTAAGCATCTCAATGTCTGCAGCTTGATGTAAGAAAACTTTTTAGGAGGTCATTCATCTCATTCTCATCCTTGCACGCTTCAGCCAACATTACATAACGTTTAATCTCTCGATTGATCTAGGCTGCCCCTAAGCTTGACGTAAGAGAACTTTTTAGAAGGTCATTCATCGTCGAGAGTGCATGAGCTACCCGGGTGGTCTCAACGGAAAACAAAGGTGACCTAACTCAAACCACCACCATTCGTCCTAGCCACGGTTTTGAGAGTTCGGAAGCTACCCGAGCAATCTCATTGCACTTCTCGTGAGTGTACAACACAAAACACCACTCCAACGAGGCCACAACATAGATCTCCGAATATACAACTAAACAGCTGCCAAGATAATCAGGGCCCAATATGAATGCATATGCTCAATGCCATGCTACAGGATGCATCCACAAAATAAATAACAGTACAAGCAGGAGTAGCACAATGCACTCAATAACACATAGCACATAATCAAACATTGTGAAAGCTGTAAATTCATGCTTCATTCGTACCTTGCAGTATATAACCAAATACCTCAACCCAGAATAGGTGCTGACACAGACCGCACACTGGCGGCAATAGAAGGCAGTGAGGGAAGACGGTGACTGATGGCTCAAAGTCCCAAACTTTACTAGCAGTAACATAGAATAAACCTACAACCCAAAATAAATCAAAACAGGTTTCAATCTCTCAAAACCGAAGAGAAAAACAGATCAGAACACCTTTCCTGAACTAGCCAAACACTGAGCAGCTCACAACTAGCTCATAGCAACCTTAATAGTTTTTCTGAATATAAATCCAATGCAAAGAGTTACTATTTACAGCAAACGATGACGAAAACTGAGGATCCAAACGGTCTAAAAGTGCAAAAAATTGCACGCCCGAACTATCATCATTCTCCCTCCTCCAGCCACCTCAAGTCTGAAATCAGGTCGGGAAAAGATGTGTTCGAATAGAGGGTTCCAGCTATACCAACCATTCTCCAAACTGAGTAGCCGATCTCTAGTAATCGGGAAGAAGCGTTATGTCTGTCGGAGGGTAAGGATTCGGGTGTCAAATTCTGCTCTCGAAAAAATAATCTAATTCTTTTGACCAAAAGTCCGATACTTGAGCTATTTAACTGACATAAATATTGCAAGACTCCACTGAACTAACTCCCAGATCAGGGCATCAAGGTCTCCTCTCAACTGACTCCTAGATCAAGACATCAAAGTCTCCTCTGAACTGAATCTAGATCAGTACACTGCTACTGGATCAGCGCAACTCTTACCAAGCTTAGCTTGTGCACTCGAGTAAACTGTTAGATACAAAATAAAAAATTTTGTGTTCATCAAAATTAAGATCGGATCTATTACACGGATCTAACAATCAAATATTTTGTACACTGTTATTCGTGATTTTTTTTATCCAAGTTTTGTGTTGATAAAAAAGGGAGACATTGTTAGATCTGTGTAAAAAGATCAGATTTTAATTTTGATTAACACAAAACTTGCTATTTTGTATCTAACAGTTTACTCAAGTGTGCAGGCTAAGCTGGATTGAGATCAGATCAGAGCAAAGCTGATTTACTGAAGAACTGTGCAGTATAAGCGAAGAACTGAGTTCAGTGAGAAGAATCAAATCATATGGATCTTCGTATAATATCAGTTCAGAGCGTTTCAGTTCAGAGATCATTACTCAAGTGTGCAGGCTAAGCTGGATTGAGATCAGATCAGAGCAAAGCTGATTTACTGAAGAACTGTGCAGTATAAGCGAAGAACTGAGTTCAGTGAGAAGAATCAAATCATATGGATCTTCGTATAATATCAGTTCAGAGCGTTTCAGTTCAGAGATCAAGAGCAGCACAGCTAGGAACATATTAGAGAAAAGCATATCAGCTTAGCAAACAGCTCAAAGATATTAGAGATACAAATCAGTTTAGAGCAGAGCAATTCAGATTACAGCTCAGAGCAGTTCAGTTGAGAGCTGAACGAACTAGTACATTGATGATATTAGCTCAGAGTTTCTAAGCTAAAACAGCAGAGCAAGATCAGCTCAGAGAACAGATCAGACATAGAATCAACACAGAGTCGATCAACTTATACCAGATTAGAACATATGAGAACAAAAGCAGCTTAGATAAGAAGATCGAAATAGATCAGAGCAGAACGAAAATAACGAAGCAGCTTAGAGCAAGAACATCTTAGATGGAGCTTCGTAATAGATCGATTGAGAGGCAATCAGCTAAAAGAGGTTCATCTGAGAGGCGATCAGCTGAGAGGAAGAAGAAGAATCAAGATTAAGTTAAAGATCATATCAGAACATGAGTTAGCTGGAACAGTCAAGAGCAGAAAGACTCATATTAGAACAAATCAGAGGGTATCAGCTCAGAGCAAATCAGATCACGAGCAAAGCAATTTGAACATGAGCTTACTCGATGAATAAATTAAAGCAGTTGAACTGATTGCTTCGACATGTCAACATCAGTTCAGAGAAAGTACAAAGAACATTAAACGGCCTCACCTACCTATATACGATGAAAGGAAAACAAGGACACAATGTCAGAAACTTTACAGAAGCTTTTCAACGGCTGGGAGATTGTTTCCAACGATAACATAAGACCAGGGGCCTTATATATGTGAGCTGAACTGATGAAGAAGATGTGCAACAGAAAAAAAAGAAGAGACGGAAGAAAATAGAGAGAAGGCGAATCATTTGACGACCATATCAGAAGAGCGTAATCATCAATGTCGACTGCTGAAGCCTATCAGCTTTGGAAGAAGTATTTCTGAGTTTTTGAGGAAACACGAGAGTTTATACACTATAATTATTATATTTCTTACACACAGATTCACTTACATATATGAGAACCGAGAGCTGAATATATTAGTTGAGTGAATCACACCCCAAAACACACAAAATCTATCTTGAAACAAAAACGTAAAACTTAGTGTGTATAGTATTTGAACAGAGATGTTAAACAATTTCTTAGAGATGGAGTTCACACAGCTTGCGAGTTGGTATGTAGAGAATCTAGGAGTCTCAGCTTTGGCAGTGGGTAAGTCCCAGCTGAGGTGGGTCTTTACAGTTGTTGTAAGATCAAAGTCTTCTAGTAGAGCCTTGCAGTTTGGAAGAATGGGAGACTATAAGATTTAACTCCGAACTTCCATAAACAAATTACAGATGAGTTCTTTACAGCTTTCAGCATACATGCATTTACATCGAGCTGATACAGATTTCGTGAAATTTGTGTGGAGGCCATTTGCTTTGTTTGTGGTTGTGTTGTTGATAGCGCATGGGACAGAAACAAAGAAACATGGAAGAGATTCTATAAATTCAATCCTCGTTTATTCTCTAATCTGAATAGATGAGAAATTTCAGTAGCATATGATTTAGGTTTTTTAAAAATTCATATCATGAATGTTGTTTTCTGCAAACTCTCGTCCCTTCCAAAATATTTTCTTTTCGAAAAATGAAAAACCTCTTGCTGTGTTAAGGGGGAGATATTTTGATTCCCACAAAAAGGGGGAGAAATATTTCGTAAACTTTTATTCGTGCTTTTGTTTATCCAAGTACTATATTAAAAAAAAGGAGGAAATTGTTGGATCTGTGTAACCGATCAGATCTTAATTTTGATGAACACAAAACTTGTTATTTTGTATCTAAGTTTACTCTAGAGCACAGGCTAAGCTGGATTCAGATCAGATCAGAGCGTATATGGATTTACTTAAGCACTACCTAGTATAAGCGAAGAATTGAGTTCAGGTGAGAAGAATAAGATTAGATGGAGCTTCGAAGCTCAGTTCAGAGCGTTTTCAGTTCAGAGACCAAGAGCAGTACCGCTAAGAACAGATCAGAGACAAGCATAGCATCTTAGACGAATATCTCAGAGTATTAGAGATACAGATCAGTTTAGAGCAGAGAAATTCAGATTACAGCTCAGAGCAGTTCAACTGAGAGCTGAACGAAGTAGAACATGGATCATATCAGCTCAGAATTTCTAAGCTGAAACAGCAGATCAAGATCAGCTTAGATCAGATCAGCTCAGAGGAGAACAGATCAGAGAGAGAATCAGCACAGAGTCGATCAGCTTAGACCAAATTATAACAGATGAGAACAAAAAAGATTAGATAAGAAGATCGAAACAGATCATAGCAGAATAAAAATTAGGAAGCATCTTAGAGAAAGACCAGCTTAGATGGAGCTTCGTAATAGATCAGCTGAGAGGAAGAAGAAGAAGCAAGATTGTTAAAGTAAAATTTATAAGTTCTGGTGATAACAAAAATTAAGACAAGAATTGAACTTTACGATGACATTTGAGCAATCAGACTTCGTGGATATCAGGTGTGTCTTATCGGGTTAAAGATTTCGATCATATTCGGGTTTTGGAACAGTTGGGTTATCGGGTCAGTTTATCGGGTCAGGTCTCTACTATTGAAAGTGATCTAGAGTGATTCAGATGTCTTCGTATCAGACTTCGTTATTGAATCAGCGATGGTGTCTGTCAGCAGAACTGTCCATATTATTGTGACCAGTTAAGGTATCAGATCTCTCCTATTCCACAACTTACAAAAAGGGGGATATATCAGATTTCGTTAAGCAATCAGATCTCGTTAAGCAGTCAGATGTCTCTATGCATTCAGATGTGACAGCTATATATATTCGATCAGCGATGAGTTAATCAATCTTCTTCAAGAAAGAAAGATCTGATCAATAGAAAACTTTCAGGCATAAACGATGAACCGATTCAAACTCTATCTATTCAAATTTGGAAAGAATCAATGGTGAAAATTGAATCGTACAATTGCCTGGAATTAAGGAGACACTGTCAGTGCTATTCTGGGTAAATAGTACGCAGTATACAGAGGACGTTATACGTTGTTTGCACAAATATGGAAAGAAGAAAATTTGGCTCTGACGAAGCGCAATTTACCATTTGGTGGAGCAGGATATATGGTTGTACGATGAACATATATTCAAAAAGGATTTTGTTTCCTTAGGCTACCTTTATGACCGTTGGAGAACAAAGGGCATAAATAGCTTAAATTTAAATCGAAGAAGCTCTCCAACTCTCGGTCATTCTACTCTTCATCATACTCTGTGTGAATCGCTACATTCTCACAAAGCTTTCTCAAAAACAAAAAGCTCACACAGTTACTGGATATTCTCATAGAAAAATCATTCGAAGTCCGGTGATACAACTCGAAGAACTTTCAATCAAGCATTCTTAGATTTCAATCTTCGAGTCATCTTCTGGTTCACCTTGTTGAATCGTGTTTCATAGTATAGAAACCAGAAGATCTACAGTCTCAAACAGTTGTGTATTTCACTGTATTGTCTTCTTGAGTCTGTAACGAACTGGCTTTGTGAAGCAGTTCAAAAATTCTTATTACTTATATTCAGCAGCTGCGCCTTCTTGTTGATCGGAGTTGTTCGGAGTTCATCTTGAGCGAGGCTCGGTGACTGGGTGGTTACAGAGGCTGTAAACATCAAATCTTCTAGTGGAAGCTTCCTTAAAAGGAAGAAGGGGAGACGTAGGATATTGATATCCGAACTTCCATAAACAAACTCTTGACTCTATACTTTTACATTACTGCATTTATTTATTACGTATAATGTTCACTGATTAATCGGTTTATTTCCGCACATTTACTGTTAACCGAGAAATCAGTTTTGGGACTGAGATACCTTAAATCTGGTAACTCGGATTTAAGTTAAGCGGGTTCTTGTAAAATCGTTTTAAAGGTTTTTCGAAAATATTAAAAATATCAAGGAGTTCATTCAACCCCCCCCCTTCTGAACTCCTAGGCCTATTTTTCGAGCCATATTGATCCTATCAATTGGTATCAGAGCCTGCGCCATCTCAGTTATTGAATAGTTGTTTGTGCTTTATATATTTCATAATGTCTACTTCTCACAACAAAATTCCTATGTTTTCCAAGGAGGACTATGATGACTGGAAGATCAGAATGCAAGCGCATTTGGCTGCTCAAGACGACGATATGTGGTCGGTCATCACAGATGGTCCAATGAAAATTATGAAGATCAACTTAGAATTCGGAACGACTGATGGTGCATCAGAATACGTTGAGAAGAAAAGATACGAATATACAAATGAGGACAAAAAGAAAGCGAACTTGAATAATGTGGCCAGGGACTGAACTCCTAGGCCTATTTTTCGAGCCATATTGATCCTATCAATTGGTATCAGAGCCTGCGCCATCTCAGTTATTGAATAGTTGTTTGTGCTTTATATATTTCATAATGTCTACTTCTCACAACAAAATTCCTATGTTTTCCAAGGAGGACTATGATGACTGGAAGATCAGAATGCAAGCGCATTTGGCTGCTCAAGACGACGATATGTGGTCGGTCATCACAGATGGTCCAATGAAAATTATGAAGATCAACTTAGCATTCGGAACGACTGATGGTGCATCAGAATACGTTGAGAAGAAAAGATACGAATATACAAATGAGGACAAAAAGAAAGCGAACTTGAATAATGTGGCCAGGGACATCCTCTACAAGACGCTGGACAAAAAAATGTTCAGCATAATAAAAACCTGCGCCACAGCAAAGGAAAATTGGAGAAGCTGATACAAATTTGTGAGGGCAATGATGAGACGAAGGAAAACAAGCTTACAGTGGCCCAGCAGAAATATGAATCAATTAAGATGAAAGATGGAGAAACCATGGCAGAGTTTGATGAGCGCTTCAGTGCTGTTGTAATAGAGCTTACCAATTTGGGTAAAGAATACAGCAACCGTGAGTTGGCGTTGAAGGTGATGAAGCGTTGCCCATGGAGTGGGACGTTAAGACGATGGCCATGCGGGAATCGAAAGATCTGAACAAGCTGGAACTGCATGACCTCTTTGCAAATCTAAAAGCTTATGAGTTTGAGCTAGAGACAAGATCAGAAGCTGGACCATCCACATCTCAGCCAACCAAAGCGTTAGCTACTACATCTGTTGAACTGTGCTCTCCTAGCACAAGAAAATCAGCTGAACAGCTCAGCAATGATGCCATGTCCCTCTTCGTAAAGAAGTTTGGGAAATTCATGAGAGGTTCCTACAACCCTTCTGCTCCTTATAATAATGTTCATAAATCTGACAAAATTAGTGCTGATATGAACTGTTTTAATTGTGGTCGTCCAGGACATTTTGCTACTTATTGCAACAGGCCAAAGAAGGAGGATAGATACAAAAGAGATGAGAAGAATGATGATCGAACCAAAGAGAGATCCAAGGATAGATCCAAGGATAGAAGGATGAGAACAAGATCTGACAGAAGGCCCAACAGAAAGAATGATAGAAATGTGCTAGTTGCTGAGGAAAGCAACAAGAACTGGGTAGATACCGATACAGATTCCTCATCAAGCAGCTCTTCATCCAGCGATAGTGAACAGGAGGAAGTTCACTGCCTCATTGCCAATCAAACTTCAAAAGAAGAGGTATTCGACTTTTCAAATACTGAATTTACACGAGAGGACCTAATCACTGCATTAAATGAAATGGTCCATGAGTATCGTAAACTTTCTCAGACATTCGGGGAAGTTAAAGCTGAAAACGTAGATTTGAAAAATAGTTCAGTGGAACCAAGATCTGTTCAACTTGGTAAAACTGACAGTTTACAAATTGAGTTGAGTAAGCTAAAGATTGAGAATGAATCTTTGAAGATAAGATCCAGTGAGCTCGAGTCTGAAATTGAAAAGTTAAAACTGATAATGAGCTCCTGGACTCAGTCCTCTGTTTCTCTAGATAAGCTGTGTGAAATTCAGAAGCCAGCGAATGATAGAATTGGCTTAGGTTTCAATTCTTGTGAAAGCAGCGCTGGAGAGACCAGTACTCAATCACATCTGGTATATGAGAAGTTCAAAAATATGAGCTTTGTCAAAGCTAGTGTGATACATGTGTTGGCGCAGCGACGGATCCGGATCCCGTTCCCAGGGCGCAGCGGAAGATTTAAAAATTTGCAATGGAAACGGTCAATACATAACATAAATCAACAATAAACATCCATAGGGTGTTTAGATTTGGTATCTTGCTGGCGTCTAGGTGCCTGACTCCGACCAATTTCACGAGGAAATTGACACTTCAACGGTTGGCGGTTGTCGTTCTTCGAATCCGGTCCACGACTGAAATCACGATTCCTTTGTCGGTCTGCACTATAAAACAAGACAAATGTTTCACGGACGGAATCTCCACGTCAAAACGGTCGGAACAAGTCCAACCACGGCAGGCGGCGGCGCACGACGGCGCGAGGGAGGGGGCGGCGGCCGTGTGGAGAAAGG
>KV007491.1:9387-33787 GCA_001598015.1 Dorcoceras hygrometricum
AAAGATCAAGAGCATCTTAACACTACGGGTTGGAGATTCTCCCAGCTGAGGATTGCGTGATGGTTTCATCTTTCCAAGTGGAACCGCAGATTGTTTCTAGCATTCGAGCAGCTCAGAGGACCGATCCGTCAATCCACGAGTTGAAGATGAAAGTCAGGGCTGGCGAGTTTGAGGACTATTCTGTCTCGTCTGATGGTTGTTTGCGTTTTCGGGGCAGGTTGGTTGTGCCCAATTTGATTGATTTGAAGGAGGAGATTCTTCGAGAAGCGCACTGTAGCAGACATAGTGTTCATCCTGGTGCACGGAAGATGTACCATGCTTTGAAGCCGCACTTTTGGTGGGCTGGCCTGAAGAGCGATGTTGCTGGTTTTGTCGCTCGTTGTTTGAATTGCCAGATGGTAAAGGCCGAAAGGATGAGACCTGGTGGTCCGTTGCAGAGTTTAGAGGTGCCCCAATGGAATTGGGAGCACATTGCGATGGATTTTGTAACGCATCTGCCTCGTTCTAGCCGAGGATGCGATGCTGTTTGAGCAGTTGTAGACCGTTTGTCGAAGTCTGCACATTTCATCCCTTATGGAATGACCTTCTCTTTGAAGAAAATGGCGAAGCTGTACGTTGATTTTGTTGTTAGATTGCACAATGTGCCAGTTTCAATCGTGTCTGATCGAGATCCGAGGTTTACTTCCAGGTTTTGGAAGAGTTTACAGACAGCTTTGGGAACTAGATTGGCTATGAGTATCGCGTATCACCCTCAGTCAGATGGCCAATCTGAGCGAACTATCCATGCGTTAGAGGATATGTTTCTTGCTGTTGTGTTGGATTTCGGAGGTAGTTGGCAAGACGCGTTGTCTTTAGTCGAGTTTTCGTATTATAACAGCTACCAAGTGACGATTGGCACGGCGCCTTTCGAGGCTTTGTTTAGTCGCAAGTGCAGATCGCCAGTGTGTTGGGAAGAAGTGGGGGAGAAGCAGCTATCTGCCCCTGACTTTGTGCAGCAAATGGAAGATCATGTTGATCTTATTAGACAGCGGATGAAGGCTGCCCAGGATCGCCAAGCCAGTATGCGAATAAGAGGCGTCGACCTCTTGAGTTTCAGGTTGGTGATCGCGTTTTTCTCAAGGTTTCTCCGTTTCGCAGTGTGATGCGTTTTGGACGCAAGGAAAGTTAGCCCTCGTTATGATTGGCCCGTTTGAGGTCGTTGAGAGGATTGGCCCTTTAGCATATCGGTTGTTGTTGCCGTCTGAGTTGTCCTCTCTTCACGATGTGTTTCATGTGTCGTTGTTGAGGAAATATGAGCCAGATCCGTCTCTTGTGCTTGGAATTGACGAGGTAGAGCTAGATCAGTCGTTGAGCTATTTGGAATATCCTTTGCAGATCCTTGGCAGAAAGAGAAACAGTTGAGGAATAAGACCATTTCGTTGGTAATGGTGCAGTGAAACAAGCATGGAAAGAAGATGCAGCGCGAGTGGCCGCATCTGTTTGAGTAGCCTTGGGCTATATTTTCCAGTAGTTTGTAGCTTTTGGTTGTAATTTCTTCCCTAGTTTAGATAAATTGTTGTTCAGTTATCTTGAACTCTTGGCCTGTGTTAGGCGAGTTCCTGTTTGTATCTTGCTGCTGTGTTCTAGTAGTTGAAGTGTTGTTGATTTCGAGGACGAAATCCTTTTTAGTGGGGGAGAAATGTGAGACCTGGATTCGTGTAAAGGATTAATTGTTGAATTAATCAAGTTTTAGAGATTTCTGGTGATTCAGATTTCATTTCGAATGTTTGGGTTGCATTTTCGAGTTGAGAATTGGATTTGGAGCAATCCTGGAAACTTTAGTATTTTCGAATTTTGGTGAAATCCGGTAGCAGATTCCATGACGTCAGCGTTGTGTGTTAACGCTGTGTAGATGACGTGAGCCTTGCGTTCGAGAGATCTGTTTGAAGTTGTGAAATCTGGTCGCAGATTTCAGTGAAGTAAGCGTCGCTGGTATAGAAATCTGGTCGTAGCGTTTTGTGAAATTTTCGGGTGAAATCTGTTGATAGATCTCGTGACGTCAGCATTACGTGTTTGCTTAGCGTGATGACGTAAGCATTACTGCTTGAGAGATCTGCTCGGGTTCGTGAGGAATTTGTGCCGCGAGAGGTGAGATCTGGTTGTGCGTTTTGTAGATGAGATCTGTTTTCGTAGCGTAAGATCTGTTTTACCGAAACGCTGCCGTTTTGTGTTTTGCGTGAGTTTTGTTGAGGCGCTAAGATCTGGTCTCTGTACGTCGCCGTTTTGATGAGATCTGTTGCTTTTAGCGTGAGAGCTGTTTTTCTCGATACGCCGTCGTTTTATGAGATCTGGTATAGTGTAGTGTGAGATCTGTTTTGTGAGATCTGATTCTAGCACGGAGTCGTTTTGATTTGTGTATTGGTGACCAGATTCCAGCGTTCGACCAGATTTGATGACGCAAGCAGATTTCACCGTTGTGAGCGCGCGACTAGAATAGCGAACAGCTTTGGTGACGTTAGCAGCTTTCACCGCGGGTTTTGCCCAAGCTTAGCAACCAGCTTTCAGCGTGTTTGGTTTCAGACTTCACCGGTGCGACGTCGTTTCCGGACTTTGTTGTGTTTTAGCACCTGCGTGAGCTTTATGAAATCTGTTGCGAATTTAGAACTTTGAAAGCTGTTTCTGTCGGTGGAATAAATTAACAGATTTCTCGCGCCTATAAATAAGAAGTGTTGGCTTCGTTTTAACACACCAGATTCCATACTTAGAGATATTTCTCTCGACTTTGTTCTCTGTTTTTCTCAAACCCTTGTCACTGTTCACCGTAACATTCTCCGGCCTTTTCCCGTTGATTCCGGCCACCGTTTTTCACGTTTGAGGTAGCGTTGGACTCCTCTTGAGAAGCTCTTTCTTCTCGTACCCATTTTGGAAGCTAGATTTGGCTGGATTGGAAGCTCGAAGCTACTGTGTGTGCGTGCTTTTTGTCAGTTGCAGGTAGCTTTCGAATTTAGTGTTGAAATCTTGTTCTAGGCTTTATTTTAAGCTTCCTGTGAGTTGTTTGGGAAAGGTTGAAGGCTAGTTTGTGCGTATGATTTTCCAGCCATAAGTTTTTATGTTGAGCGCTGGTTTTAGTGATTAATTCCAGCCGTGAGTTCTTGAGAAGTAGGCTGTGAGAATTTGTGAGTTGGCCGAGGGGTTTGGTTGCTTTCCCTGAAATCTGTGTATTGTGTATTTTGACAGATTTGCGCAGGCAGTGAGTTGCTTCGTTCTTTGAGGAAATTAAGGTACGGGTTGAGCTTGTACTTACAGCTTATGAACGGCTTGGATGAATTGTGAGATGGCTTTGCTGGCTTATGTGTTTGTTTGCCTGTTGAGGCTGCCGATTTATGAGATGGTTGTGTGTTAAGTGTTGTATACATGCTGTTGGTATTGTTATCGTGCATATGTTGATATGCTTGTTATTGTCCAGCATGTGCATACACGGATTTGCATCTCATTCCAGTTTCATTGCCATCGTTGCGTCGTACTTGTTCTGTTTCTTACCAGGTTGCGAGGGCGAGCGGCAATACCGCACTCTCATTTTCCCTGCTGGGTTATGTTGCCCCTATGCGCCGAGTGGCTAACTACCACAGTTCATAGGTTGGGCAACAGCAGGCCGAGTTGTTGATGCATCTGGTATTTGGGTGTTGTCTCCCGGCGAGTGGTTAGCTACCACACTTGGAACACACCCAGTGGCCACCATTTGTTGCAGATTCAGTTGAGCTATGCATTGATTCTTTGACGTCCATTCTCGGTTGGAGTCATCAGTTGTTGTCCAGCATATCATGCATAGCATCTACCTTTCATTCTTGCTGCTTATTTGCTGTTTATAGTTGCTCTCCGTACTGGGGTTTGACCCCATGTCCCTCCGGGGCTTGGTTTGTTTCCGTGTTTGTGTATTTGCAGGAAACCCAGGTAATACAGCTGGTCGTGGTTTTAGCCCAGCTGGTGGTGCCCCGGGAGGTGGCTAGTGTGTCCCAGTCGCCTATAGCATACGTATATATATATGTATCAGTTATGCCAGGGCGCATCATGAATGTTTTATGAAACGATAAAGACATGTTCTTTTAAAAGACAAACCCGAGGAATTGAAGTGACTTGTGGCAAGTTACGATGAGGGGATGCGGGATACCGGGCCCGTTGAACTTCTATTCATGTATTACGAGCTTATGGATTCATGTGTTTACGACATAGTGAAGCGGCAAGCATAGAGGTGTGAGGGATCTCGAGGTAAGGTCGGGTGAACCGTACCTTCACGCACGTTGGTTTTATAGATTGATCAATCGAACATGGTCAACACTTCATGATACGACTCATACGTTTTTATATTATGCTATGTCATGCCTTATGTATATTATATGATATGTATGCTATGAAATGTACTAACAAGGTTCTAAGATCATTCATGCATTCATGTATTAATGTTATTTTATTACAAGTATGTGTCTGCATGCGACCTTATTAATATGTACCTTGTTATTTTAAAAGATAGAGCATGCTGAGCCTCTAGCTCACTAGGTTTAAATGGTGCAGGTGATGATCCTGTAGAGTATGTCCCGACTAGCGGTGAGGACCTCTGATCGCCCGCTGCAGCAGTACCCTGTGACCGCATGGATGTTTCACTTTTGTTTTGATACATTTTTCAAATGTTGGTTTTAACTTGTTCATTTCAGCACTTTTCGCAGTATGATTTTTAAACAGTACGGATGAATTTACGATTTGAGATATTTATTGATTATGTTTTAAAGTGATGGTTTAGAAAATGTTTTAAAAGGGAACAATCCATACTTTTAGTATATTTATTCCGCAAGTATTTAAAAAAAATTTAGAGTATGGTTCGTTACAAAAACCCTTTTGATTTATGGGCCTTATACTTATATTTAATTTTAAAGTCAAAATCCTTTTGATTTATGGGCCTTATACTTTTATTTATTTTAAAGTAAAATTTGTGGTCAATGAGACTTTTATTTAGTCAAATTTTAATGTTTGATTTTAAAGGGAAAGACGGAGTATTTTTATAAATTAAAAGTTTAATTTTAAAGTTTCAGGGGTCAAGTCATGTTTAGGGCTAGATTTCATTATAAGGTTAAGTCAAGGCTTTTGGGCTTAAGATTAGTGGGCCAGACACCTGAACCAGTCCTTGACCGGAGTAGAAAATATAGAAGCCCGTGAATATATAATTAATTATATATGTAGTATTTTATGTATACAAATTTGATAATGTTTAAATGAAAGGATTAAATATATATTGACGGACTAATCCTTTTAAATTGCATGTTTTTATGAAATGCACGCATCATGAAAGGTTTATAAAATGTTAAAGGCATGTAAGAAAAAGAAAATAATTTTGAGGGATTGAAGTGATTTGTGGTAAATTGGACGATGAGTGGATCCGGGATGCCGGGCCCGGTGAACCTCTGCTAATGTATAATGATAGACGATGAGCGGATCTGAGATACCGGGCCCAGTGAACCTCTGTTAATGTGATGATGATTAAGGTTGGGTGAAACCGGCCGCCACGTACGTTGGTTTTATGATTGATCAATCGTTAATGTAATGGCCCACACTTCATGGATGCGACTCACACTGTTTAATGTTACGTTATGTCATGCCTTATTATGTTATGATATACGATTATGTAATGTTTCAACTGATTTATGTACCATGTTTTACGATCATTCATACATGCATGTTTTAAGTTTATTTTACGATATGTTATGTGCTTGCATGTGGTTTTATATTATACGTACTTTTGTTATTATCAGATAGAGCATGATGGACCTTTAGGCTAACTAGGTTTAAATGGTGCAGGTGATGATCCTGTTGATTTTATCCAGACCGGGGTCACGGATTTGAGGTGAATTAAAATTTTTAAATAAAAAGAAGTGCTGAATGACAATTTGTTATAAGCTGTATTTCTTATAACTTGAAAAATTTCGAAACACAAACCCAAATCTGACATACATACGTTCGGCGCCAAGTACTGAAAATTTGCGGAAAACAGATTTCATATATATATACTGCAAATGCGATGTTACAACATATGAAATTCAAAATGAATTTACTACTGTTGCAATAGATCTAATACAGATGTCTAAGATAAAAGACAGTAACATCTAAGACACGAAAAACGTTGTCCATAGATAAACACTTCACCACCCAGCTGTCTCAGCTTCCACCTTCCGCTTGTCCCTTAACTGTCTCACCTGCACCATTTTAAAAGCTAATGAGCCTAGGGGCTCAGCAAGTAAAATGTGAGTAATAACAAAGTCATTTGACGCAGACAGACATCTGAACATTTACATAACTGAGTTTAAAGGAACTTCATTTTAAACATAAACATTCTTTCGTAAACTTTCTTAAAACTTTCTTTCATAACTTGGATGCGGGGACAATAACCCAGATCCCTTCATTTAATTTTTGCACTTTAAGATTTATGGCTTAGAAGCTCTCCTTAGGTCCGTTGTGAACTTGATCAAATGACTTCTGATATCAGTTCCAGCATGTAGTTCATTGTGAAGGGACAATCGACATCTGGACAACTACTCACCCTTCCTTTATGAAAGGGCAACTGACATCTGGACAGCTGCTCACCCTTCCGTTATGACCGTCTGTTATCTATGCCATAAATCCTTAAAATAAACTTTCATTCCTTTAAACTCTTATCTTTTGAAATCTTCTTTGAAATCTCCTTTGAAAATCACCAGGGTTCACTTCTTTTAAAACTCGCTTCCCATTTTAAAACTCACTGAGTATCAGATTTGACTGCTGGAAAGTGATTGCTAAAATGCGAACATATTTTTCTAAAAGAAACTGTACTGGAAAGCAAAACAGATTTCTATTGTGAAAACGGATTCCTCATTTGGGTCGTAACGCTAAAGTTCGAACAGATATATCAAACGAACTGTCGTTAGCGTAGAAAACAGATCTGAATATGGAAATACATCGCTAACAATGAAACAGGTGCTAGCGGGAAACAGATGTCACCACAGAAATAGTTTTTGGAAAAGAAACAGATATCGTTGGTCGACTCAGATGTCAACGCAACTAGGTTGGTCAACTCAGATGCCAATGAATAATCACAATCAAATCAGCAGTGAAGTAATTAATAATGTGAAATCTGACCAAAATCAGATGTGTAGCGAAAACACGAATCTGAAATGAAAACTTCTGATTTATATATGAAATTTAGTCGCTAACATAGGAAACAAAGTCTGAATAAGCGCTTGGTGCTGCAACATCACGAACGACATCTACGATACTAGTTCTGCCTATCAAACCAGACTTAGTTTCTGATTCGACTAGCATCTCCATTTACATAGAGTCAAGTTTAGATGTTACAATTCACCAAAAATAAGAACATTCATGAACATACGTGACTCAAATCTGAATTCCTCAGTACTTTTAAACATCCTCAATCATTCTTAAAACATTCTGGAAACTTTGGAAGCAGAAAACATAACTTTGAACCCAATCTTTCTTTTCTTGATCATTCGTAAATCTTCTTAAACATGAACTTAAACATAAATTTAAACATGCAGGCAAGCAGATCCATAAAATGAGGAAAAATATCAATATATGCTTCAAATGGTGTAGCAAAGGATCAGATTTTACTTGCCTTTTAACTGAGCTTTACGACGGCAGTTGGTTCCTGCATAGTTCCTCCTCCTCAAGCAATCACAACGAGCTTCTTTGGAAATATAAGAGAGAACACAAAAGAGTTTTCTTTTCGTAAGTGAAAATGAACTTTTCCTTCAAACAAGTATTTGTATGGGAGGGATTAGTGGCAGGTGAGGTGTAATCATCGAGCATGACACACCTTACCTTAAGTTATGAATTTTAGTAAAATTCCCCTCTCAATATTTTAGTTTACAAATCTACCAAATACTTTCTAAAAGAAACTATTTTTTTTTCCTTAAAATTAGTTCAACATATTTCTAAAATCTGCTCGTGTATTGCGCTTGGAGTGACATCTGCTGGAACTTGTTGCGTCGTACCTCGTTTCTTAAATTAGTAAAATCAGCTTTCATAAAATAGCTGAAGCTAACATTTAAATTGTCATTTTGACCCTTGAAATAAATAAGATTCATATACGTGGTCCTATGGATTTTGGGGCGTTACAACTCTACCCTCCTTATTGAAATTTCGTTCTCGAAATTTACTTACCAAACAGATATGGGTAAAGGTTAAGCATATCAGCTTCTGTCTCCCATGTAGCTTCTCGCTCAGATTGGTTAAACCATTGTATCTTAACCATAGAAATACTACGGTTTCATAGCTTTCTAACTTCTCGAAGAAGAATCCTCTCTGGTCTCTCTTCGTAACTCAAATCTGGTGCTAACTAGATTGGCTCGTGGCTTAGCACATACGAAGGGTTAGAGATATACTTCCTCAAAGCTGAAACATGAAAAATGGCATGCACTGCTGACAGCTGCAGAGGCAGTGCTAAACGATAAGCTAGCGTTCATATTCTTTCTAAAATCTCATATGGTCCAGTATCTTGGACTCAAATTTCCTTTATTCCCAAAACGCATTACTCTTTTCATTGGAGCAATTCACAAAAATACATGATCGTCGATATCGAAACTCATCTCTCTTCTCCTATTATCTGCGTAACTCTTCTGTCTGCTTTGAGCAGCTTTCATCCGCTCTCTTATCTTTCTAACAGCTTCTACTGTTTTCTCCACTACATCTTGTCCTAAACCAGCTCTCTCACCAACTTCATCCCAGTAAAGAGGTGTTCTACATTTGCGGCCATAGAGAGCTTCATATGGAGCCATCTGGATAGATGTTTGGAAACTGTTATTGTACGCAAATTCTACCAACGGTAGCTTTAAATCCCAACCTTCTGAAAAATCCACAATACATGCCCTGAGCAAATCTTCTAAAATCTGAATAACCCTTTCAGATTGTCCATCTTTCTGGGGGTGAAAGGCTGTGCTAAAGGTCAGCTTCGTACCCAAAGCTCTATGCAAACTTTTCCAGAAAGCTAAGGTAAACTCGGATCTCTATCCGATACTATGGAAACTGGAACACCATGCAGCCTCACTATTTCATTTACATACAAATCTGCATATCTACTCATATCGTAGGTTGTTTAACTGGTAAGAAGTGAGCAGACTTAGTGAGTCTGTCTTTTATAACCCAAATGGAGTTATATCCTTGAACAGTATTGGGTAGACCAACTATAAAATCAATCGCTATACACTCCCATTTCCATTCTGGAATAGGCAGTGGCTTCAATAATCCTGCTGGTCTTTGGTGTTCAGCTTTCACAAATTGACAAGTCAAACACTCAGAGACAAATCTAGCAATGTCTCGTTTCATTCCTGGTCACCAATACAACTTCTGGAGGTCCTTATACATCTTAGTACTCTCTGGATGTATAGAGTATGGGGCTGTATGGGCCTCCGTCATCAAATCTGATCTCAAGGTGTCTACTTGGGGCACCCAGATTCTTCCCAGATATCTGATTATTCCTCCTTCAGAAAAGTAGAGGTTGCTGCCTCTCTCTTTATCTTCTTTGACCCACATCTGAAGTTGCTCATCTTTGGGTTTTCCCTCTCGAATCTGGACTATCAGATTTTACCTTATGGAGAGATCTGCCAAAACCATAGTACTACCACTGGGCACTACTTCAATTCCAGACTTCTCAATATCATACGCCAATGGTCTCTGGACATAGATCTGGGCTAAACCAACAGACTTCCTACTTAGAGCATCAGCAACCACGTTGGCCTTCCCTGTATGATAGATGATTATACAATCGTAATCCTTCACCAGCTCTAGCCATCTTCTCTGTCTCATATTAAGTTCCTTCTGGGTGAAAACGTATTTGAGGCTCTTATGATCAGTGAATGTCTCACACTTCTCCCCATAGAGATAATGTATCCAAATATTAAGGGCAAAGACTACAGCTGCGAGCTCTAAGTCATGCGTAGGATAATTCTTCTCATGATCCTTAAGTTGTCTGGAAGCATAGTAAATCACTATACGGTCCTGTATCAATACAGCACCTAAGCCCAATTTTGACGCATCTGTATAGATGACAAACTTTTCTTGATCGGATGGCATGGTTAGCACAGGGGCTTCTATCAGTGCTTGTTTTAACTTGTCGAAGCTGATTTGACATTCTGGAGTCCATTCATACTTAACCAGCTTTCTTGTTAATGAGGTCAAGGGAACTGCTATCTTGGAAAACCCTTGAATAAATCGCTTATAGTATCCGGCTAAACCTAAGAAACTGCTTATCTCTGAAACAGACCTTGGTACTGGCTAGTCACGAACAACTTCTACCTCAGCTAGGTCAACTTCTAATCCATCCTTAGATATAATATGACCTAAGAATGCTATTTTCTCCAACCAGAAGTCACACTTGCTAAATTTAGCAAACAACTGCTTATTCTTCAAAACTTGAACCAATGTCCTCAAATGGTAAACATGCTCAAATCTGGTCTTAGAATACACTAAGATGTCATCTATGAACACAACTACAAATTTGTCTAGAAATGGTTGGAAAACTCTATTCATTAAATCCATGAAAGCTGATGGAGCATTCGTAAGTCCAAAAGGCATTACTAAGAACTCATAGTGACCACAACGATTTTTTAAGGCTGTCTTATAGACATCTGATGCCTTAATCTTTAACTGGTGATAACCAGGCCTTAAATCAATCTTAGAAAAAGACTACTGATCCATTGAACTGGTCAAAAATATCCTCAATTCTTGGAAGGGGATATTTATTCTTAATGGTCAGCTTATTCTGCTCTCTATAATCTATACACAACCTCAGACTTCCATTCTTCTTAACAAAAAGAACAGGGGCTCCCCACGGGGACGTGCTCGGTCTTGTAAATCCTTTCTCTAACAGATCTTGTATCTGTTCCTTTAATTCATTCATCTCTGATGGAGCTAAACGATAAGGTGGTATCGATACAGGGGCTGCTCCTGGTACTAAGTCAATCAAAAATTCCAGTTCTCTATCTGGTGGTAGTCCATGTATATCCTCTGGAAAGACCTCGGGAAACTCATTCACCACCTCCACATCTGAAAGTTGGGGCTTACTAATCGTTGCTAAAGACGACAAGCTCGCCAAAAATCCTACCCCTCATTTCCTCAAACAGCGTTGAGCCTTAAGAGCTGATATAATACGGGGAATCCTCCAAACATGATTGGCTTTAAACTTAAATGGATCTCCTCTGGGTGGATTAACCACTACTGTTCGAAACTTAAAGTCTATCACTACTACATACATAGTCAGCCAGTGTAATCCTAAAATCATATCGAACTCAGTCATTGGTAACACAATTAAATTGGCAGTAATCAAATTCCCTTCAAGTCTAAGTTGTAAACCACGAAACAAGTCATGGGATACTAACTCTTCTCCCGAAGGTACTGTTACACAAAAGCCTATAGCTACTTGGTCAGGCTTAATGGGTAACTTCTTAACAAACTTGGCTGCTATAAAGGAGTGAGTAGCTACTGAATCTGTCAAAGCCATAGAAGGCAAACCAGCAATCATAATATTACCCGTGACTACCGTCGAGTCTGGGTTGCTTGATCAGCTGTCATCACGTAGGCTCTACTGGTCACCATTTGCCTTGATTTTGGGCAATTCCTCATGATATGCCATGGCAACCCACATCTGTAGCAGACGTTATGTCCAAGTCTGCATTGACCAGGGTGTGTCTTCTGAAAATTAGGACACACTGGTCTGTTGTTGCTAGCTGGAACTGCACTAATGGGTTGGATCGGTAGAGGTTTCTGCTCCTGAGGCCTTTGCTGATCTTATTCTACTTATTGAAGGGCCTATGATCTTTCAGCTGAAAGGCCTGCCTCTTCTGCTGCCTTTCTTCATCAACATCCTTCCAGTCTCTTCAATTCGCAGGGCTCTATCCACTGCTTCTCTGTAAGTCTTGGGCACAGATAGCCTAACGTTCATCTTGAACATAGGCTTCAATCCTTCCACAAAATGACTTAACTTCTCTTGTGGGTCGTTACCTATCAAAGGCACAAAGTAACACACTCTTTCAAATTCCCATAATCCTGTACGGTCATGATCCCTTGTTTCAAGGTCAGAAACTCCCTCTTCAATTCAGACCTCTTGTCTGCTGTGAAGTATTGCTCAAAGAACACTTTTTTGAAATCTGCCCAAGTAAGTTTCAACAAATCCATAGACAGCTTAGCTCCTTTCCACCAAATCATGGATTCATCTCTTAACATGTAGATATCACACCTAGGCGTATCTAAATCTGGAATTTGGAGGTACTCAAAAATAACATCCATCGATTTGATCCAACTTTCAGCAACTAATGGGTTCGTTGTACCACTAAAATCCTTTGGCTTCTGTCTTCTGAACTTTTCTTGAGGATCATCATGGCTTGGTCCTCTACTGCTAGAAGATTGGCCATTACCCCTAGCCGGTTTGCCCTACCAGCAGTCTTAGGAGTTGAGCGATACTAGAATTACTATCAGGGCTGGTTTCTTCTAAGGGATTACCTCTTCTACCTCTTCCTCTGCCAGACATCTTATAATCTTATAGCCCGTAATCCACCACATATAATTATCAAAACATGCTAAAAATTTAAAGACAATGCTCTGAAAAATAAACTCACAGCTTTGGAGAAACGTTGATGAAATCTGATCCAACTGGCAGTGCATGTGTTTATCTCAGGAACATTGCTCTGATACCATGTTGTGACGCCCGAACCCACGGGGTCACGGATTTGAGGTGAATTAAAATATTGAAATAAAAAGAAGGGTTGAATGACAATTTGTTATAAGCTGTATTTCTTATAACTTAGAAAAATTTCGAAAGACAAACACAAATCTGACATATATACGTCCAACTGGCAGTGCATGTGTTTATCTCAGGAACATTGCTCTGATACCATGTTGTGACGCCCGAACCCACGGGGTCACGGATTTGAGGTGAATTAAAATATTGAAATAAAAAGAAGGGTTGAATGACAATTTGTTATAATCTGTATTTCTTATAACTTAGAAAAATTTCGAAAGACAAACACAAATCTGACATATATACGTTCGACGCCAAGTACACAAATTTGCGGAAAACAGATTTCATATATAGATAATGCAAATGCGATATTTTAACATCTGAAATTATATATGAATTTACTACTGTTGCAATAGATCTAATACAGATGTCTAAGATAAAAGACAATAACATCTAAGACACGGAAAACGCTGTCCATAGATAAACACTTCACCACCCAGCTGTGTCAGCTTCAACCTTCCGCTTGTCCCTTAAATGTCTCACCTGCACCATTTTAAAAGCTAATGAGCCTAGGGGCTCAGCAGGTAAAATCTGAGTAATAACAAAGTCATTTAACGCAGGCAGACATCTGAACATTTACATAACTGAGTTTAAAGGAACTTCATTTAAACATAAACATTCTTTCGTAAACTTTCTTAAAACTTTCTTTCATAACTTGGATGCGGAGACAATAACCCAGATCCCTTCATTTAATTCTTGCACTTTAAGATTTATGGCTTAGAAGCTCTCCTCAGGTCCGTTGTGCACTTGATCAAATGACTTCTGATATCAGTTCCAGCATATAGATCATTATTTGGAGCGTAACGCTAACTTTGGAACAGATATTTCAAAAGGACTGTCGTTAGCGTAGAAAACAGATCTGACTATGGAAATACATCGCTAACAATGAAACAGATTTGACTATGAAATTGTAGTGCTAGCGGGAAACAGATGTCACCACATAAATAGTTTTTAGAAAAGAAACAGATATCGTTGGTCAACTCAGATGTCAACGCAACTAGGTTGGTCAACTCAGATGTCAATGAATAATCGTAATCGACTCAGCAGTGAAGTGATTAATAATGTGAAATCTGACCAAAATCAGATGTGTAGCAAAAACACGAATCTGAAATTAAACTTCTGATTTTAAATATGAAATTTAGTCGCTAACATAGGAAACAAAGTCTGAATAAGCGCTTGGTGCTGCAACATCACGAACGACATCTACGATACTAGTTCTGCCTATCAAACCAGACTTAGTTTCTGATTTGACTAGCATCTCCATTTACATAGAGTCAAGTTTAGATGTTACAATTCACCAGAAATAAGAACATTCATGAACATACGTGACTCAAATCTGAATTCCTCAGTAATTTTAAACATCCTCAATCTTTCTTAAAACATTCTGTAAACTTTGGAAGCAGAAAACATAACTTTGAACCCAATATTTCTTTTCTTGATTATTCGTAAATCTTCTTAAACATGAACTTAAACATAACTTTAAACATGCAGGCAAGCAGATCCATAAAATGAGGAAAAAGATCAATATATGTTTCAAATGGTGTAGCAAAGCTTTTACTTGCCTTTGAACTGAGCTTTACAACGGCAGTTGGTTCCTGCAGAGTTCCTCATCCTCAAGCAATCACAACGAGCTTCTTTGGAAATATAAGAGAGAACACAAAAGAGTTTTCTTTTTGTAAGTGAAAATGAACTTTTCCTTCAAACAAGTATTTGTATGGGAGGGATTAGTGGCAGGTGAGGTGTAATCATCAAGCATGACACACCTTACCTAAAGTTATGAATTTTAGTAAAATTCCCCTCTCAATATTTTAGTTACAAATCTACCAAATACTTTCTAAAAGAAACTATTTTGTTTTCCTTCAAATTATTTCAATAGATTTCTAAAATCTGCTCGTGTATTGCGCTTGGAGTGAGATCTGCTGGAACTTGCTGCGTTGTACCTCGTTTCTGAAATTAGTAAAATCAGCTTTCATAAAATAGCTTAAGCTAACATTTAAATTGTCATTTTGACCCTTGAAATAAATAAAATTCATATAGGTGGTCATATGGATTTTGGGGCGTTACAGAGGATCTCCGAGCGCCCGCCATAGCTTCTACCCCGTGACCACTTCTTATGTTTTGATTGTTGAGACATGTTCAGATTCCGAATTTTACTCTGGTTTTAAGACAAAATGGATGATTTAATGTCTTTGATATATTTATTTTAGTTATGCTTTAAAATGTTGTTGAAGAAATTTTTCAATGGGCGAACCATGTTTTCTTTTTATGAATGTTTATCCCGCACTTTATTCTCAAAAACAAATTTTCTAGAGTCTGGTTTGTTTCAGAGACGAACAAGGTTAGTGAGCTGCTCCAGAGAAGGGAGCTCATCTGGTTCAATATGGTGGAGCTGCACATGCGTGAAGCAGTTGCTGAGCACTGGAAAAATTTCACAAGGATAAGCAGTCAGCAAATCAAGATATCGTGGCAATTCGCATGCTGGAGGCTGAATTGACCAAGACCAGGAAAAGTATTAACTTGTTTCAAGATAGAGCCGGTCTTCCCGTCACTTATAATGAGCTATCTACAGACCGATTTGCTTCCGTGGAGATCATTCCTAGCTTAACCTGGGAAGAATATAAAGCTCATCTTGCACAGCCTACCCACTCAACACCAGATAAGCGAACGGATCAGGGACAAGAGCATCAGAATCCCGAACCAACAGCAGAAGGGCAGATTGAAGAGATTGCTCGGACTGCTAAGAATGTGGAGGAATCAGAGGCGGAGCATCAGGCTCTAAAGAAGGAGCATTTGGGTTCTATGGATGTACAATAGGTCCTGGAGCAACCGGCTCCTGAGGAAGAGGACCAGCCTCAAAAGAGTCCAACCCACTCTAGTCCAAGTTATGGTTCTTCTGCACACTTCTCCATCCATAATGAGGATAGTGCGGACAGTTTCAGTCCTTATCCCAGTACCAGTGCCAGTTCAAGTCCAAGTCTCAGTCTCAGTCCCAGTTTTAATCTAGGTACCAGTCCATCTAATCTACAGATGGTTGTATATAATGCCGATAGAGACGAGAATAACAGCCCATCTCACGCAGACAGGAAGCCTCTACCCAAGCTGGTCCGCATCCAGTAATTTTTTCTAGTCCCCAGGAAAATCCTGATGCTAATATTAAGCTCAAGGAGGTCGAAAAAGTCGTAGTTTCACTAGATTCCAAGGTTAAATCCATGGATTCAAGAGTTGTATCCCTGGACTCTAAGGTTGAATGCATGAAGGATGATACAAAATTTACAAGGCATATTACTGTGCAACTACGGCGACATCTCAAAAGTGCAGTAGACGGGCTGGAAATCAAGATATACATGCTAGAGTCAACTCTGGTTCGTCAATTTGCTGACAACCAACAACCTTGCGGCATTGGAAACTGGTTTGGTTCATAATTTTGCTGACAGCCAACAGCACCTTGTGGATGAAGTTGCGTCGCTAAAATCCCAAGTTGCTGAAATGGTTAACTATCTCAAAGATTTGTGTGATGCCAAAAAAGGTGTTAGGTCCAAAATGCAAGATACCAGATCGTAAAAATGCTCTGATATCAATTGTTAGGATCAAAAAACCAAAAATTACGTGCATTCTAAAAAATTGTTTGATAAATAGCACGTAAGAAACCAAAGCCAAATCATGCCAACGCCGGTACCAGCTCGCAGCAGCGAGATGAGCTGGTCGCTCGATCTGGTCTTTTAAATTTTGAGCTGCAATAGCTCATGTTCTTGAAAGGTTTTGAGCACCGAGAAGTAGATCATGTATGATAAAAATCATGCGGAAATAAACCTGAACTACCCTCTGTAAATTGAAAGCTAAGTGATCAGGTTTTAAACAAATGTATGAAGTATGGAGAAAGCTAAATGCATTAAGCAGTAAAGAAAATACGCTGCAATTTGTTTATGGAAGTTTGGAGCTGAATCTCCTACATCTCCCCTTCTTCCTCGATGGGAAGGATTCCACTAGAAGACTTTGATTACAACGACCCTCACTGAAACCCATTCCAACAGCCCAGCAGACTGCGAGAACTCCTAGCAACCACTGCACACCAGCCCACAAGCTGCGTGTGTCTAACTCACTTCATTTACGCCTGTGTGAGAAAGGCTACATTGATTTTGTGTTTGTGATTCACTCATCTATTCTGTTTTGCACATCTCTCAAATGTGTGAGTGAATCGTGTGTGAGAAATTACAGTGTAAGCTCTCTCTCAAATGTATTCTCATACACTGGGAAGTACTTCTTCAAAGCTGATAATTCATTTTCTTCCCATCTCTGTTTTTCTCTGTCTTTGTATGTGTATATTCTGCTTGCTGCTTGCTGCTGATATATGTAGCATCTGTGCAAATATATCAGGTGAACACAAAAGTGTAGCCATTGAAAAAGGCTTATGAAAAGTTCTGACATAGATGTACCTTGTGTCCTTTGTCATTTAATGTGTTTGCAGGCTTTATAGACTTTGAGCTCTCTTCATTAATTGCGTTGCATCCTTTGCTGAAATTTAGCTCTGTGAATTTGTACCTGGTTTGAACAAGACGAAGAAAATCAGTTTGAACAACGTTAATTCAATCTTCGCATATATTTGTGTTAAAACTGCTTCACTCTGAGCTGGTCTCTGTTCACTGAGCTGGTTGCTTACTACTCTGTACTGCTATACATACTGCGCTTGAACACTTTTCATCGTCTTCTTTACAGAACCACTCTGTTGTAGCATATACATTCTGCACTTCGTAACTCAGCTCTTTTCTATGTTGTTCTGCACTTCAACGCTGATCTGAATTTGCTTTTGCTCCAAGCTGGTGAACCATCTTGGGTGATTTTGTGTGATCTGGTTATCCTGTGCTGGATCAGCTCGGGAGTCCCCTCACTGTACCAGCTTGGATATCCTTTACTAGACCAGCTTGGGCGTACCCTCACGTTCCATCTTGGACATCTTCTCAATATGCTCTTGGTTCGATATTCTACGGTGCTTTGTTCCAGCTCGCTGCTGAGCTGCTACATTTCTCTACATCCAGCTCGTTTCTATCTCTGTACCAGCTCTCTTCCGATCTGGTTCGCTGTGCAATTAGTACAAATCGTTAGTAAAATAACAGCAGATTTTGTATTAATCAAAAATCAAGATTCTAATCTGTAAACACAGATCCAACAAATGGGGAAGGACTATGCAGTAACAAAGGGGAAGGACAAGCAACAATAAAAAGAGAGATGGTTTTGACCAAGGGTGGGTCTAGCTGAATTTTAGTTTAGCCTTTTGTACAAACGAACGACTATTGTATACAGTGTTTCAAAGTCTAATAAAATTTCTTTCTATGTACAAGTTTTTTCATCACCAAAAAGTGGGAGATTGTTAGAGCTAATTTCATAAGTTTCGGTGAAGAAAAATAAAAGAGATTAATCAGCTCAAAGGTACAAGATCCAGACGAAGCTTAAAACGTTGGATATAGAAACCAGATCAGAGCAGAGCTAAGCTGGACAAGAGCTAAATTGGTTAAGGTCAAACCAGCTCAGAGACTGTAGATGCTAGCTAAACTGGTTAAAGTCAAACCAGTCCAGTGATACTTAACTGGTTAAGGACAAACCAGCTCAGGAAACTCAATCTCGGAAGAACAGAAACAGATTGAAAATTACATCATTATTGAAGAGTAGGGAATCCGAGAAGAACATCTAAGAACAACTTGGTTTGAAATAGTTGAGATAATAGGTCGGAGTGAGTGGTACATCATATCAGCTGGAAGCCCAGCTTGGACAAAACCAGCTCAGAGCAAGGTTGTTCTACAGAAGCTATCGACTTACAGATGTATGTGTACAAAGACTGTTATTTGAGTTTGAACAGATCAAAGATAAGAGCAGAACGGTTTAAATCAGATTGAATGAGATCAGCTTAGAACCAGACTGAGACAGTTCAACGCACAAACCAGACAAGATAACCAGCTAAGTGAGGACAACTTAGAAAATAGAATTTCAGAATTTTTCAAAGCTACGTACAGTTTGTTGTGAGACATTGACCTCTTTGCAGTGATTTGTAGTCATTGGAACTACTTCTAGATAACTCCTGATTTACAGAGATTTGATTCAAACTGAAGACGGTGCATAGTTGCTAAAAAGGGCAATGCATTTAATGGAGATGTACTTTCAACCTACAAGCATTTAAGACGCCGCACATATTTCAATTTGGATACATTCGACGTGTCTAATGGTAGCATTTATTACTGTTATATCCAAAGAGTATAAGTAGAAGATCAGATCAGCTGTGAAGTGGTTACCGATTACAAGCTACGACTCTATTCACAAACTAACGAGCTTTCATAGAACAAGAACATAGTTCTTCTGCAAAACCATCTCACAGCTAGTGACACTTACACACAGATTGCCTTATCAATTCATTATGTCGTGGAACATTTATACCCACACTCTGTTGTGTTTGAACCTTCACTGTATATCATAAACAGAGAGTGTTGAGTGCGAGATTTTCACAACCATCTTAGAGCTGTGTAACTTGTATTTTGAACCAGATTGTGGGTCTGAGTTCTTGGTTGAGTGCTAGAGTTCCTGCAGCTGCTAGTTGTAGTCTGAGACCTGAAATGTAATTAAAATTAATTTGTTGGAATTAATCGGTTTTTAGAGATTTCAGGTGGTTCAGATTTCTGTTTGGATGTTTTGTTTGTATTTTCGAGTCAGATTTCACACATAGAGCAATTTTGGAAATTTTGGAATTTTTCGAGTTTGAATCTGTTGGCATATTTGATGACGTCTTGTTTTCTGTTGCGCTACGTAATTGCCGACGTAAGCTTTGTTGTTGAAGTTTTGGTTGAGTTAGCAATCAGATGTGATGACGTAAGGTTATCTGTTAGCGCTTGTGTTATTTTGGATGTTGGCAGCAAGTTCCTGTATCATGAACAAAACGGTACCGTTTTGGTGAACGCTTGCGGGAGAGATCTGTTGCCAGCGATCGATGTTTTAGCGTTAGCGTGCTGTCTTCAGAATTGTTGACGTGTGCGAAGGTGCGTCTTTTATTTTATGGAAACGTTGTTGTTTGGATAAGTTGGTGCGACGTCGTATTTGGTCTAGCGCTAGGGAGAGGTCTGCTCGCGTAAGGAGAGATCTGTTGTGAGTAGCGCGAGTTCTGGGAACAGACGTCAACTTTGGTCAACTCTCATGTAGCGATCGCTGTTGTGTGCGTAGCGTGTTTCCAGCGTTTAGCGGTAGAGACCAGATTTGATGACGTGTCCTGAGCGACGCCGTTTTGTTAGCGCATGCGTTATCTTGTAGAGGGATCTGTTTTTGTCGGTGCATGATTTCAACCAGATTTCAGCAGTCACGAGATTTATTTAAGGAAGACTTGGTCTTCGATTTTAAGCACCAGATCCCATACTTAGCGAAATATTATCTTGGTTGTCGACCTCTGTTCTTCGAACCCTAGTACTGTTCACTGTGAGCTTTTTCGGTGAATTTCCGTCGTTTCCGACCGTTGTTTGGTGCGTGCGAGGTAGCGTTGGACATCACTCGAGAAGATCTTCCATCCTATACCATTCTTGGAGGCTGTTGTTGTCTAGAGCGAGATCACGAAGTTGCTGTCTTCGTCCGTGTGTTGCATCGTTGAGGTAGAACTTCGAATTGTTGTTGAGATCTTAGTATTAGCCTTTGTTTAAGCTTCCTGTTAGTGGTATTGTTGGATTTGATCGCTGGTGGAGTGAATGACTCCCAGCCGTTAGTTTCTAAAAGTTGGCCGTGACCTTTTGTGTGGAGCCTGAGATCTTTTGTGTGTATTTAGCAGGTTGCAATCCAGATCTCTCGGGCCTGTTTTGTGGTAATTGTTGCATAGAAGTACAAGGTACGGATCTTGAGCTTGTAATTCAGCGTGGAACCTGGCTTGGATAAATTGCGAGATGGCTGTGTTTGGATTGCTGGGTGATGTTGTTGCTCTGTGTGAGAGCTGTGTATGCTTACCGTGTGTAATTGTTGTGTTACATATGGTTATATGTCTGTTGTTCCAGCATGTTGCATACACGCATTTCATTCAGCTATTGCAGCCTTTGTTCGTTGTTGTTTCTCTGTTTTCTTACCAGGATGCGAGGGCGAGCGGTGATTCCGCACTCTCATTTCCCCTATGCGCCGAGTGGTTAGCTACCACAGTTCATAGGTTGGGTTGTTGATGCATCTGGTAAGGGTGGGCGAGTAGGGGTGAGTGGGTAGCACCCACATGTCCTACACTCATCGTGGCCACATATTCTGTTGCAGATTCCGTTGAGCTGTTGTCTCCTTCCTCATGCATAGCATCTGCATTTATTATTGCTGTTTACTGCTGTTTTATAGTTGCTCTCCGTACTGGGGTTTGACCCCATGCCCTCTGGGGCTTGGTTGTTTTCCTTGTTGTGTTGTTTCCAGAAAACCCAGGTTTTACAGCTGGTCGTGGTTTTAACCCAGCTGGTGGCGCCCCGGAAGGTGGTTAGAGTATCCCAGTGGCGTATAACATATTTATATGTATCAGTATTCTTAGCCAGGGGGATGCCCTGTGCTTCGTTGTTGTATCCAGTGGTTGGAGTCTGATACTTGTTTTCGTTGCTATATTGATTGTGTTGTTTAGTGGTTTTTATAAACTGGGATTTATTTTAAGTATTGCATTATTTTAAATTATATTATTTTAACTCGTCAGGCCAAAAGCGAAAAGTTTACCCGCTCTTTAGTAGCTTCCGCATGTTTTAACTCTGATTAGAGCACGAGGCTTGACATTTTTGGTATCAGAGCTTAAGCTGGGATAAGCTAGATTTCTTTGATCACACTTGAGTCTAGGCACAGTGTTGTGTGTTGCATGTGCTTGACTATGTGACTACGTGCTGCATATTTCTGTGTTATGTGCTATCTATGCTGTATCTGTTATGTTTTGCTTGATCCTGTTGAGTGTTTTCGTAGATGACGCCTAGACGTCGTGGTAGAGGTAGGGGCAGTTTGAGGAATCGGCAGGACAGAATGAGGATCGGCGTAGCGCTCCTAGCCGTTCTCGTAGTAGGCATGAGGAGGAGGAGGAAGTTGGTGACTTGCCTCCCCCGGCGGAGCGGATGGATGTTGTTATAGCATGGTTTCAGCGGATGTACCCTCCAGTCTTTAATGGTGATGAGTCCAGTGAGGATGCGGACTCGTGGCTCTGGAATATCATCGGTCTTTTTGATCGGGTGCAGTATGATGATGATATTCGGCTGAGTTTAGCGATCCTCTTGCTTAGGAAGGCTGCAGAGCGCTGGTGGCGAGGCGCTTCGAGTACCTTGTTAGAGACCGGTTTTGGGATCTCTTGGGACAGATTTTGCGGGACCTTCCGGCAGGAGTATGTACCCGAGTCTTATGTGAACGCCCGGGAGCGGGATTTCGACCATTTGGAGCAGGGTTCCATGACTGTTTGGGAGTATGATAGGAAGTTTTCTTCTCTGTTGGCGTACGTTCCCCATGTTTCTGGCCGAGAGAGGGCCAAGCGGACTAGATTTCTTGAGGGCTTTAATGAAGAATTGTATCAGATGGTGTTGACCAGCAAACCCAAGAGCTATGTCGAAGCAGTTGACATTGCTATTGATATCGAGGAGGGTTTGCAGAGTTGTCGTGCTCGCAGGCAGCAGGCGGCGCAGGTTAGTCGTCCTGCTATTCAGGGAGCACAGTCTTCACAGTCCTCCCAGTCAGCCCATCAGCCCCAGCAGCATCAGCAGCAGGTGGCTCAGCAAGCTGGCCGTCAGAGGTTTCGACCTCGCGGTCAGCAGTTCAAGAAGAAGTCGGGTTCTGGCTCTTCTGGTTCGGGCATCTCGAGTAGCAGTGGTTCTCGGGCTGAGTATTGCGGTTTTTGTGATGGAAAGCATCCGTCTACGCAGTGCGTTGGTGTGCAGGGTTCCTGCAACCTTTGTGGTCAGTATGGGAATTTTGTTAGAGTGTGTCCGTTAGCTGGATCACAGCAGACCGTGGCCCAGCCTCAGGGTCGAGGAGGCCAGTCTAGGGGTCGTTACCCTCAGTCAGCAGCCCCGTTTGGGTGAGCCTCAGTTTAGGCCATTTCAGCAGCCTGGTCCGTCGTGGTTCGGACAGTCGTCTCAGCCTTTCTTCTCTGGACCCCAGCATTCTAAGGATAACGCCATCACTAGAGAGCAGGCCGAGGAGACACCGAGTCGGGTGATCGCAGGTACTTGCCTTGTTTTTTATTTTCCTACGCGTGTGTTGTTTGACACCGGTGCATCACATTCGTTTATTTCTAATTCGTTTGTTGTTGAGCATGGTCTGTGTACCATTTCTTTGCACGATGCTGTTTCTGTTTCTACCCCTGGTGGTGTGAGCCTGTTCTCCTAGGAGGTTTTGTTGGATGGCGTGTTGAGGTTCGTGGAGCATGTGTTGGTGGCAAGTTTGATCCGATTGATGCTTTGGGATTTCGATTGCATAGTTGGAATGGATGTGCTGTCCAACTATAGGGCCTCCGTGGACTACTTCCATGGGATTGTGCGCTTTAGGCCTTTGTCTGGCAAGAAGTGGGACTTCTACGGCCAGGATTCTAGATCGAACATCCCTTAGTCTCAGCGATGGAGATGTTTAGGTTGTTGTCCTTGGGGAATGCTGGCTTTATGATCTACGTTTTGGATGTGTCTTCTTCTTCCTGCGTTCAGCTCAGTGACGTTCCCGTGGTGCGACATTTCCCGGATGTGTTTCCGGAGGAGATTCCTGGTTTTCCTCCGAGGCGGGAGATTGACTTCAGCATAGATCTGGTGCCTGGCACAGCTCTGATTTATCGTCTGGCGCCTGCGGAGTTTAGAGAACTCAAGGTGCAGTTAGATGATTTGCTGGAGAAAGGTTTTATCCGACCTAGTATGTCGCCATGGGGAGCGCCCATCTTGTTTGTGAAGAAGAAGGATGGCTCATTGCGGATGTGCATTGATTTCCGCCAGTTGAACAAAGAGACTGTCAAGAACAAGTACCCGTTGCCGAGAATCGATGATCTGTTTGATCAGTTGCAAGGTTCTGCGGTGTATTCAAAGATTGATCTTCGTTCAGGGTACCATCAGCTGAGAGTGAGAGAACAAGATGTCGCGAAAACTGCTTTTCGTACGAGGTACGGGCATTATGAGTTTTTGGTTATGCCGTTTGGATTGACTAATGCCCTTGCAGTCTTTATTGATTTGATGAACCGAGTTTTCCGCGAGTTTATCGATCAGTTTGTGATCGTGTTCATCGACGACATCTTAGTCTATTCGAAGACTCCTTTGGAGCACAAGGAGCATTTGCGTATTGTCCTTCAGACGCTGAGAGACCAGCAGTTGTATGCAAAGTTCTCCAAGTGCGAGTTTTGGTTGGATCGCGTCATATTCTTGGGACATGTGATTTCAGCCGAGGGGATTTCGGTGGATCCTAGCAAGGTTGATGCCGTTCTGAACTGGGAGCATCCCAGGAATGTTTTCGAGATTCGTAGTTTCTTGGCTATTATCGTCGCTTCATTGAGGGATTCTCAAGTATAGCAAAGCCGATTACTCAATTGACTCAGAAGGCCAAGCGTTTTGTTTGGACTGAGCAGTGCGAGAATGCTTTTCAACTGCTCAAGGAAAAGTTGACTAC
>KV007492.1:1778-33857 GCA_001598015.1 Dorcoceras hygrometricum
TCGTTGAACGCATTCAAAGCTCAAGCACTCGAAGAATTCCCATTTTGTTGATATTCATTGTTATATCTTCGAGTGTCACTCTCTGGTTCACATTATTGAATCAAGTTTCTTTGTCTTAGAAACCAGAGATTTTACAGTACTCACAAGTGTATTCATTGTTGTATTTGATTGAGTCTGTAACAAACGTGCTTCTCAAAAAGCCGTTTGAAAACACTAAAGTGTTGTAACCAGCAGCTGCGTCTGCTTGGATTGTCGTTGTGAGATACTAGGAGTTCTCGTAGCTGTGGGTTACGGGATTGGGTGTTTGTAGAAAGGCTACTCTCATCAAAGTCTTCTAGTGATACCTTCCGAGGAGGAAGAAGGGGAGACGTAGGACATTGAAGTCCGAACTTCCAGAAACAAACTCTGATCTCTATCTTTTACATTACACACGACTATATTACTTGTGTTTATTTACTGTTCACAAATCTATCGGTCATTTTCCGCACATATATTGTTGGCCGAGAAGTTTGAATATAACTGAGATATTCTTAAGTCTGGTAACTCGGATTTAAGTTAAGCAAAAAGCTTGCAAAACATTTTAAAAGAATTTTCGAAAATCGAAGGAGTTCATTCAACCCCCCCCGTTCTGAACTCCTATTTACTTAGTGATCCTATTTCTGGGACCATCACGCACTTTGTTGTAGCAGCTGTGTGTGGTAGTTGTAGCTCAGGAGCTGGTGAGGTACAGATGTTGAGCTTATATTACGGCTGGAATTGGCATGGATGTTATGTTGCTTTCTTTGTGTGCATTGCTTGTTGTTTATATGCTGTTTTGCATTGCATACGCACTAGCATCTCCATTTCAGCTGTTGTAGCCGTCCTGTTGTTATTGTTGTTCTGATCTTACCAGGATGCGATGGCGTGCGGCAATAACACACTCTCTCCTCCCTGCTGGTCTGTTAGCCCTCATGCGTCGAGTGGTTAACTACCACAGTTCTTGGGTTGGGCAACAGCAGGTTGAGTTGTTGTTGCATCCGGTATTCAGGTGTGGTGTAAATATGAGCGGGTAATTCCCGTATGCTTGTAAACACATCAGTGGCCACAATTCTTCGCAGAATCTATTGTCAGCTGTTGAATTCCTTGGCTCCCTTGGTTGTAGCCTTCGGCTGTTGCATTGTTTTTCATGCATAGCATTAGCATTAAATCTTTTGCTATTCATTGTTGTTTTATAGTTGCTTTCCGTACTGGGTTTGACCCCTAGGTCCCTCTGGGGCTGTTGTGTAGTTTGCCTGTTTTTGGTTCAGGTTTTCAGGTTATTCCCCTGGACGTGACTTTGACCCAGCTGGAGGTGCCCCAGGAGGTAGATAGAGTGTCCCAGTTATGTATAGTATTTGTATGCACTGGTATAACTTAGGGTGGGATGTTCCGGGTGATGCTTAGATCTATATAGCTGGCAGTCTTTTAGTACTTGTGTTGTATTCAGCCGTTGGGCAATTTGTTGTACTTGAATGTTTGTGCTGTTGTGGATTTATAAAAAGGGATTATTTTGAGTATTGTGTATTTTAAATTATGTTATCTTTCATTCAGGCCAAAAGAAAAAATTTTAACCACTTTTTAGTTGCTTCCACTTGTGTTTGCGTGGTTTACTCTGATGTGAGCACGAGGCCTGACAAGGGGTCAAACCCCAGCATGAAGAACCAATTAAAACAACAAACAAAGTATGTATGCTATATTCAACGTGATATGAAAATGCATGTCAAGCAGAAAGAACATCGGGTATCTAACCGAAGGCCAAACGAAACGGTCAACAACAAAATTTTGCAATGTCATCGAGAATTCAGAGCGACCCAGGAATTCCCAATGGAAACCAGATGTGACTCATCATTGATAGTGATGGGAGCTACCTGTCAGACCACGACGGCATAACAAGGTGTCCTACGACCATCCGCCACCAACTATCCAGGCCACATCAACCAAGGGGGCGGGAGCTACCCGGTGTGTCCTTAGTGCTATCCCTCGTGAGTAAGAACATCAACAAACACTCCAGGAGGAAGAAACTCATCTTAAATATAAACAAACCAGCTCGCAAGAGATTATCAAGGGCAAATATTATATATATGCATGCATTTTATGCCATTACATGCTCAACAAGTAACACAAGCAGCAGTACATGTAAGATTACACAGCACATAAACAGCACAAAGGACATAATCATACTCAACGAAAGTTGTAAGTACCAGTTTCGATCCGTACCTCAAATCCTGACCAACAATGCCTCACAACAGCTCGTGAAAAGAGAAAAACACCAACACGAGAATATATCGCACAAATGAAACAATCAGTTCTGGACAATCGTCTTCTACTTCCCCAGCTCTCGTGGAGAAAATCTCGACAGTAACGTTCAAATTTTCCACCAAGACATGATAATCCGCTCGGGAAAACTATAGCTGAAATGGCCCAAGAGCTACCAGCTCAACCGAGCTTGAAATAACTCCCCAAAAAAGATTACGGGTTCTAAACGAAGCTTAAAACAAAGACTAGAACTTACCCGAAGTCGCTACCCAAACCAAAGAACAATTTCATCAGAAATCATGAAAAGTATTATGTTTTGAATATCATCGTGCTCTCTCTTCCGACCAACCATCGGATCCAAAATTGGTAGGCAAAATACGGGTTAGGAGAGGGGAACGCAATGGTACCAACCTTGCTCCAAGTTGAGTCTTCTACCGCCAGCTATTGGAGAAGATAAGGTTTGATGAACATTAATGAGGGTTTTGCGACGGGGTATCAGCTTAGGTTCTCGTGGTGAAAGAAAATATCTAAGTGTCGCGAAATGACTAACACTTGCTCAAAGTATAAGTATAAACAAATTAATATCCCGTGATCTTATTTACAATACCCACCGACCAGCTCAGGCCTCTAAATGACTCTAGCTCATGATATCCTGTACCACTCTAAGTTGACTCTCCATTCAGTTCTTACCAATCGATACGCTACAACATAAGAACAACGTCAACAGATTAGCTCAGAGCTTATGCGCTAACATCATAGGAGAGACAGATCAGCACGGCCTCTACAATGTATCCATCTTAGGCATGCAACTCAGCAGGCACAACAGATCAGCTCGGGTATCCAGATCAGCTCGCATACACCCAGATCAGATCGCACCTCACAACAGGTACACCTCCAGCACACCTCTCGCTCGATCTGATCTTCCATCGAGCTAGCACGCGATCCGAATGACACAAACAGCTCTCACCTAAGCTGTTCATCACCATCATCTTACGCCTAAGCTGATTTTACCAAACAACATGTCACAAAACCCACGATCTTACTAGTCACCTCAGGTGACCAAGTACATCCGAAAGCTGGATCCAGCTCACATCCAGAAATGAAATCAGCTTGCACTCAGACCATTATCCCAGAACAACTCTCGTCTAAGCTGGTTCACTCAAATCAGCTCGAGCTAGAAAACCAACTCAGTTATTATGCTAGAATTTTCAGCTCCGAAAAGCTCCACATAGATCAGCTCACGCCCGATCTTATCCACACTAAACCCGATTAATCCAAATTAATTAACATGAGCTTCAAAGGTTCACCAGGTAGATTCGCCCCTTCTTGAGCCTCGCCTAAGCTGACTACTGGATCATTGCTTTTTCTCACGTCCATAACTCAAAGGTTTCAATGTTAGCACGTGGATCATATGCGGATAAATGAAATTTACCATTATTAGTTTCCAAGGATCAAAGTGTGATTTTAGCATGTAATCAGTTTCATATATGCTAGTTTTTTGTTTCAGTTAGGAGCTCAGTCTGGGAGCTATCCAGGAGAACACAGCACGGTTCATCTCTATGATGATTTTTAATAATCCGGTTTGGTCCAGCCTTTTTGTTTTAAAAATAGAATAGCACTTTTAAATGGTAGTAATACTTTTAAATAATAGTATTTTTAATCAAATATCTATGATATTTTCATATACATACAAGCAAAAGCACTTTATTTCATCATCAGTCACAATAACTCATGTAGAGGAAAAAACTTTAGAGAAGCGGTGCTCTCTGAGAATTTTTAGAGTATTCAAAGCTGAAAGATCATATTTATTGGTTTTTCTCGGATAAATCTCTCCCAACTATTTTTCATTGTTAAGACAAGTAAATTTTGTTTCCTGCTGCATCATGGAAAACATATTACGATGTTCTTGCATGTTTGAGTATTTTTCTAAAGGTTTTGAACTTTTTCAAATTCAGAGTTGATTTCATGGTGAACTATTGGTTTGTTGGAGTTTTTTTTCATATATATATGTCTGAAAAATTTTGGGTTAGTTTTCTTTCAAAAATTTCTCGGATGTATGAAAGAAGCTTAAAAGAAAAGTTTTCTTTTATTTTCCTTTGGACATGTCGTGCTGGACAACTAAGGATGAGGTTCTAATCTGATAATCTGAGCTGGTATACTTGAAGTTCTCCGAGCTGATTTAAACCCGCTAGCTAATTAATTTCAATTGTTCTGGACTGATACTAATATTTTTAATGTGTGTTCTAAGCTGATCTAAACTCTTGTTTTTAATTCTATGATAAGTTGGTCTAATATTACGATCCATTTTCTATTCTGAGCTGGCCTAAGTTCGCGATCTATTTGATAAATTGCGCTGATCTGGTCTGGTGATCTGATTCAGCTTAGGTCCACTCTTGACTAATACTATAAAATAAATTTTAATCCTCCAGTTTATTAATTTTGGTTCTAAGGTGTATCTCTAATATGTTCCGAGTTTTAACCAATTTAGGCAAACAATTCATCAGCTTAGAGCTCTGCTATTAGTTCTTCATTTCTATAGCCCGTGCTGGTTCGAGTTTCTTATTCAGTTGATCTCCATTGACTCCCAGCAACTTTCAAATATCAAACGAGTTTTAAAAAGTAAACCATATATGTATGAGATCTTATTCCGATTAGTGAGATCAATTTAAAGAAAGTTATATAGAAAGTTAAAGGAACTATATTTCAGAAGGTTTAGTGATTTGTGACGGATAACAGATGGTCAGCCATAGGGTGTGTGATAATCGATTGGCAGACCGAAGTGTCCTACCAACAAAGTCAAAGACTAGGGCATGTGGACAACGACAAAAGGGTCGTTGGGTCTCGCTCCACATGGAATCAGTTTAAGTTTGATCAAGCGACAATGAGCTAAGGAGAGCTTTAGTTAACACTTCACAACAGAAATGATAAATACTATTGAGTTGATATAAAACTAAGTATTCAAGAAATTTTATGATTCAAAGTTACTTCCTTTATTAGTTTACTAGTTTTTCATTTTTAATGTTATTGGCATTCTTGTACTGTGTGCATTCGTTACCTCCAGATTTTACTTGTGCCTCTAGGCACACTAGTTTTCTTGAGTGCAGGTGATCCAGTTTAGAGGTTGCTAGCATGCGGGGTGGGTCAGGTTGGGAAATTTTTATCGTGGAACATGCGTTTCCGTGTTATTCAGATTGCATTCTCTTTTTCTAAACTTTGCTTTGAGATAGTAATGAATTCGTATCATATATTTCATATTTATTCATCTGTAATCTAAACGAAATAATTTTGTAAGATTATCTATTTTCCTCCCAGCTTATAAGCTCCGAGCTGTTCTATCAGCTCGCGATCTGAAAAATTTTGATATGTTTTCATTTTAGTCCAGAATTATTTGGTTACTTCATCTGTCGGCCAAATAAAGTGTAAATATCCTTTAGCTCATACCTTTTCAATTGATTAAATTAGAAATCTAATATGAGGGCCTCATAACTTGGTATGAGAGCATGGTCGTTTGAGATAAACACTTCTTTCAGTCCGAGACAGTCTCGCCAACCGCCTAATCTAGACAGTGAGTTTTATTTAAATGTTATAGAATAAAGTTTCATTTTTATAATGGTTTTGTGTTGGATTTGGGCATGGGTTCAGTTATATCGAGAAGAGGAAGAGGAAGAAGAGACGCCACGATTGAAGATGATAGTACTGGTATTAATACACGAGTATTAGCAAGCATGACTCAACTGCTGGAGCAGGTAGGGCAGTCTAGCTGTCAGGCCCGGTGCACTAAACCGAGATAAATACGCAAATCACAACCACGGAAGCATTCAAAAAGTGGCTAAAAATTTTCACTTTGGCTTACTTTAGAAAACATAATTTAGAAGTACACTGATACTCAAAATATTGGTTTTACAGCAATCTAAAAGCCAATCAACAAGCAAATAACAATACAAGCATCGAGTGTCTTCCAAACAACATAATCTCAAATCAGCAATAGAACATCAACAAGGGCATTCCTCGACGATGACTCTAATACATAATCATAAAATATAAATAATTGGGACACTCTATCCTCCTCAGGGGGCACCACCAGCTGAGTCATCTCCACGACCAGCTGAGAAACCTGGGTATCCTGAACAACACACAGACAACCAAAACAAGCAGTCCAAGACATTATGGAGAGTAAACTAAAACAGCACATAGATAGCAACATATATAAATGCGCATGATATGCATGAAAACAGCAGGATGCAAGGGCCACAGGCTACAAATGAATCAGGAATCCAAAGGAGCTCAAGGACCAGCTCAGCAGCTGTCAATCAAATCGAATGAATTGAAGTGGCCACGAATCATGTGAGAGCGTGGTAGCTATCCACTCGTCTCAACACACTATACCAGAGCCTAAACAAATCGCTCAACCTGCTGTTGCCAAAGTTCATGAGAGCGTGGTAGCTATCCACTCGTATCATAGCGGCTAACAACTAGACTAGCTGGGAGATGAGGGCATGGTATTTCCGCTCGTCCTCAATACAAGCATCCTGGTACACACGGGTTAACACAACAGTAGACGGCTAACAAGATATGAGCTCAACAAGGAAAATTCGTGTATGCAGATACAACAGCTCGCAACCACCAGCACAGAACAGAGGCAAGCAATAACAACACGATAGCATACACGGCACAACATACCAGCAAGCATACATACATATCCATGCCTATGACAAAGCTGTAATACAAGGTCAAATCCCGTATCTTAGCTTCTGTGCTACAATACCACAACAGGGGGGTTCGAGTAACTCATATATGAAACCTGATTAGCCAACAACAACAACTCAGGGACAGTAAGCACAGAACTATGAACTGGGAGCCACCAGCTCAACTCAGCACTATCCTACCCTTATAAAAGGACAGCTGTCTCTAGTATAAGGTATGATCTAACACTTACTCGAAAGCACTACCTGAACGGAAGATCAAATCGGCCAGAAAACAAACTGACAACGCATAATAGCTTCTTCGAGTTCTTTTTATAGCTAACCAAAGCCTTCGAAAGTGGTAATAATGGAAGCGTCTTGGAAAGGGGAACTTAACGCTACAAATCTTGCTCCAATCGGAGTTGTCTATCGTGGGCAATCAAAAGAAATAGACTACGGTGAACAGTAAGGGTATGTTTACGGTGAAGATATTTCTAAGTGTTGGAAAAAAACGGCGTACGTCTGGTAAAAGTACTCTATATATATATATATATCAGGTTCACGGCTGTCAAGGAGCTGATGACGAGCCGCATGCGCGATGGGACTTCGGTCCGCGAGCATGGGGTTCGTATGATTGGGCTCGTTGAAAAGCTGTCGGGCCTTGATATCGCACTTCCACACGAGCTGTCTGTGGATGTACTTCTCCTCTCACTGCCTGCTGCATTTGACCCCTTTGTGGTCAACTTCAACATGAACAAGCTGGAAGCCACCCTCGAAGAGGTGGTTAACATGCTCGTAGTATTCGAAGGGACCATAAAGAAGGACAAACCCGTCCTCCTTCTGGGTTCTTCTTCCTCTGCAAAGAAGGGGCCCAGACGCAAGAGCAAGAAGCGTTCTGCTCCTGCGAAGGAGGAGAAGTCCGCCAAGAAGCCAAAGGCAAAGGCTTCCAAACCAAACAAGAGCGAGGATTTTTGCCACCACTGCCACAAGGCTGAGCATTGGAGGAGGAACTGCAAGGAGTACCTCGAGCAGTTGCGAACTGCGAAAGGTATGTTCTATATTGAAATAAATATGTCTCTTAATTCGACTTCTTGGGTACTTGATACTGGATGTGGATCTCATATCTGCAATGATTTGCAGGTAATGACAAGAAGCCGACGTCTGAGAGAGGGTGAGACCCACTTGAGGCTTGGCAATGGAGCAAGGGTTGCTGCTATAGCTATAGGAGATGTTTATTTATTTATGTCTTCTGATTTTAAGTTTTTGTTGAGAAACGTTTTATTTGTTCCCGAATTAATAAAGAACATTATTTTTGTTTCTATGCTTGATAGTGATAGATTCTTGTATGTTTGCTAATTCGATTTGCAATATTTACAAGAATGAATGTTTAATTGGAATTGGGGAACGTGAAAACGATTTGTACACCTTAAAATTAAAAGACGTTCCAACTCGCGATGTCGAAGCACATACAACAATGATTAAACGGAAACACGATAACTTAAACCCAGCACAACTTTGGCACGCTAGGCTAGGTCACATTTCCCTAAGTAGGATGAACAAGTTAGTTAGGAGTGACCTGTTTGATCTGTCAGACATCAACTCCCTACCGACTTGTGAATCTTGTCTTAAAGGAAAGATGACCAAGCAACCCTTCAAGGGCAAGGGTGAGCGTGCTCAAGGCCTATTGGATTTGATCCATACTGATGTGTGCGGCCCGTTTAATATTGGTACTAAATATGGTCACACATACTTCATCACCTTTACCGATGATTACTCTAGGTATGGGTACTTGTACTTGATGAAGTACAAGTCTGAATCTTTTGAAAGGTTCAAAGAATTCAAGGCTAAAGTAGAAATTCAATTAGGCAAAAGTATTAAAGCACTTCGATCAGATTGAGGTGGTGAATACTTAAGTGCTGAGTTTCAAGCTATCTGAAAGGAGAATGGGATTCTCTCACAGTGGACCCCTCCGGCCACACCACAACTCAATGGTGTAGCGGAGCGTTGTAATCGGACCTTGTTGGACATGGTTCGAGGATAAGACTCCGTATGAGATATGGATGGGAAAACCACCCAAGTACTCATTTATGAGGATTTGGGGATGTCCTGCTTACGTGAAGCAGACAATGGGAGATAAGCTGGATACGAGATCCATCTTATGCTACTTCATTGGGTATCCAAAGAATTCCATTGGATACTACTTCTACTATCCGAGCGAAACAAAAGTGTTTGTTTCTAGGAATGCCACCTTTATGGAAAGGGAATTTCTACTTGATAGAAAGGGAAAAATAGTAGAACTCGAATAGGTTCGAGATCCAATCGAAGTACCAGGTGAGTCTCCTACACCTACAGAGCCAGTACCAGAAATGGTCGCACCTAGGAGGTCCGAAAGGATTCCTAGGGCTCCTGAGAGATATGGTTTTCTCCTTGAAGATGATCAAGGTGATCAAGTTGTTGGATCTGATCCAAGAACTTTCAAGGAGGCAATTTCCGATGCTGATTCTAATTTGTGGCTTGAAGCAATGCAGTCTGAGTTTGACTCAATGCATTCTAACCAAGTTTGGACTCTGGTTAACCCTCCCGAAGGAATTGTTCCTATTGGGTGCAAATGGGTGTACAAGAGGAAAGGTGCGACTGATCTCGAAAGGTTACACTCAAAGGAAAGGTGTTGACTATGATGAAACCTTCTCGCCGATCGCAATGTTCAAGTCAATTAGAATTTTGTTAGCCATAGCCACATGGTACGACTATGAGATATGGCAAATGGATGTGAAAACTGCGTTCCTTAATGGAAACATTAAGGAAGAGATCTATATGACGCAGCCTGAGGGTTTCACATCTGTTGGAAGCGACCATAAGGTATGCAAGCTTCAGAGATCGATCTACGGTCTCAAAAAAGCATCGCGAAGTTGGAACCTGAGATTCGATGAAACAATTAAGGAATTTGGCTTCATCAAGAATCCCGAGGAGCCATGTGTTTACAAGAAGGTAGTTAAAAGCGCTGTGACATTCCTCGTACTTTATGTTGACGACATTCTACTCATTGGGAATGATGTAGGAATGCTGCAGTCAACTAAAGTATGGTTTTCCAGTAGATTTTCGATGAAGTACATGGGTGAATCATCCTATATTCTTGGAATACAGATCTATCGGGATAGATCTAAACGGATGCTCGGACTCACCCAAGCTACCTACATCGATACCATACTTAAACGGTTCTCTATGGAAGAGTCCAACAGAGGACACCTACCTATGTGCCACGGGGTCACTCTATCCAAGTCTATGTGTCCAAAGACTGATGAGGAGATAGAGAGTATGGCACGTGTACCATATGCCTCGGCAATAGGTAGTATTATGTATGGCATGATCTCGACTAGACCGGATGTCGCATATGCTCTGAGTGTCACGAGCCGCTACCAGGCCAACCCCGGCCAATTGCATTGGAAGGCTGTGAAGGATATTCTTAAGTAATTACGAAGGACTAAGAGTATGTTCATGGTCTATGGGGGTGGTGAATTGAAACTGGAAGGCTACACTGATTCTAGCTTCCAGTGTGACGTGGATGATTCGAAATCAACCTCTGGATTTGTATTCATGCTCAATGGTGGTGCTGTCTCTTGGAAGATTTCCAAGCAAGACACCATCGCGGATTCAACCACTGAGGCTGAGTACATCGCAGCATCAGCTGCTGCAAAGGAGGCCGTTTGGATAAGGAATTTATTCCAAGAGTTGGGCGTCATTCCTAATGGAGTTGGTCCAGTCCCGGTGTACTGCGACAACACGGGTGTCGTTGCGCAAGCAAAGGAGCCTAGGTCTCACCAAAGATCCAAACAGATACTGAGGAAATACCACATAATCCGGGAAATTGTGGCTAGAGGTGACATAGCAGTTGAGAGAGTCGCCTCTGCGGACAACGTTGCTGATCCACTTACGAAGCCCTTGCCTGGACCGTTGTTTGAAAAACATTTCGAAACAATGGGACTGCGTCTGATGAGTAGTTGGCTTTAGGGCAAGTGGGAGATTGTTAGAGTAGATTCCCAACTAGCCAACCTGTGGCGTGTGGGTTTATAGACTCTTGTATATGACAATCTTTATATATGATATTCGCATTTATTATATGGCATTCTTTACTTTGCATTGTGTGTATGATGATTTACAATTGCGTTGAGTAAAGACCTAGAATACACTAAAGTGTATGTTAGATGTGATAGTGGGTATGATGGCTATCATGAAACACATCTAATAGTCACTGTGCATTCTGAACATGTTCCTAGTCGATTGGGCCGTCAAAATGAGGATAAGGCCGCCCTAGTTCGAGACTAGTATCTGCGATGTGAAGTACCATGTTTCATTGGTAGGGAGCATTGTGATGTTCTGAGCAAGCAGATAGATAGTGACCTGGTGATCTATCGAACTACCCTCGTTCGGACTTTCCAAGTGGCTACCATTTGTCGAGTGGATAAGTCCGAGGTCTTGGTTGTACTGATTAGTCCTCACGACTCGAAACGTCATTGAGACTCTACATGATAGGCGTCTCGCTTTGACCCGTTTGCCGACTCACTTGGGGTCATAAGGCGTCGGGATTGGGTGAGACCTCGATGCATGTAGGAGTCGATGCATCGTTGTCGAGGATTCACCGCTCGCAGACATGCATGGATATCCTATGCTATCTGATGGGATAATAGTGTATAAATCTTTGGCCAGAGTACTAGAAGTGTTTTAGATAAATGTGTTTACCTAGTTACACTCGCGATGTCACTATTCAATCTCCAAGATGTATGCATAGCTATCGGATCTTTAGCGACTCTCGATTTACCAATGGTCGTTGATCTGATCGGGATATATGGATTGAAAGGATCGTACTGTACGCTAACCACGACCAACTGGTTCTTGCAGGCACTATCAGTGATACCTAGGGGATCATGGGGCGATGTTGCTAGACGCTTTTACCATGATCCGTTGGGCAGGTCCGGAATTGTGATTCCGGGGCCACAATGGTTGTGGGCCCACGGCTAGCTGTATCCCTGAACCATTGAGGGTCACACAAGTACTGGATTCGAGATTCCCGCACGGATACTCAGCTCAATGTGTTGAGCATACGAAGAGGATTTTGGGAGTGCGACTTCTTAAAAGGTCAACAGAGGTCAAATCGTGATTTGCCGATGTTGAGGGGCAAAACGGTCATTTTGCACTGGGGTTCTGAAAAATGGTTTTTCAGATCATATTATTCAATTTCGGAAACTGAGTCGATCCGTCCGATCTGATCGGTTATCGGAGTTACGATGAAGTCTCGGTGATGGGGATGAACGGAATGTTCACCCGTTGGACCCGGGCCCGTTGGGCCGGATCCAAACCCATCTTTAATTCTATATAATTAGAACTAACCCTAGACTTCATAAGACTTAAGCAAACCCTAACCCTAAGCATTCTTGGCCGCCGCCCCTCCTCTCTATAAGCCGCCGCCGTGCGCCGCCGCCGCCCTTCTTCGCCGGAAATTGTTCCGGCCAACTCGACGAGGAGAATCCGTCCGTGCATATCTTGTCAGGCCTTCTAGTGCAGGCTGACGAAGGAATCCCGTCTCCAGTCGTGGACCTGATTGACGATATCTACCGCCGTTTACCGTGAAGAGCCGACGTTCTTGTAATTCCGGTTGGAGCCAGGCACAAGTGCCAGCAAGGGAGTGATTTTGAACACCCTATGAATGTCATAGATATGAATTGTTCATCGTATTGATCGTCTCCAGGCACATGATTTTTCTGTTCTTCCGCTGCCTCGCCGGGGGGCGCGATCCGGATCCCGACACAGAAATCAATCTACGAAATTTAGTAAAATGCACACTAAAACAGATGCGGCCACTCACGTTGCATCTCCTCTAACTCCCACGTAGCTTCTTCCCTGCCATGCTTGCTCCACTGGACCATCACTAAGGGAATGGTCTTGTTCTTGAGCTTTTTCTCCTTCCTGTTCAGAATTTGCAAGGGATACTCAACATAGATTAATGTTTGATCTAGCTCCACCTCGTTAGGTTGTAGCACATGAGAAGAATCCGGCTCATACTTCCTCAACACAGACACATGAAACATATCATGTAATGAGGACAATTCATGTGGCCACAATAAACGATAAGCCAAAAGACTGATTCTTTCCACAATCTCATAAGGTCCAACATACGAGGAGCCAATTTTCCCTTGTGTCCAAATCTCACAACACTTCTAAAAGTAGAAACTTTCAGGAATACTTGATCACCAACCTGAAATTCTAGAGGCCTACGCCTTCGGTTTGCATAACTAGCTTGGCGATCTTGTGCAGCCTTAATACGTTGTCGAATTAGATCAACTTGATCCCTCATATGCTGCACAAATTCTGGAGAAGACAGCTGCTTCTCCCCCATTTCTTCCCAACAAATTGGCGACCTGCATTTCCTACCATAAAATTCTTTGAATGGTGCCATTCCAATCGTTACCTGGTACAAAAATTCCACCAGCGACAAGAATCCTGCCAGATACCACTGAAATCCATTATAACAGCTCGCAACAAATCCTCCAAGGTCTTTATACTTCCCTCAGATTGGCCATCGGTTTGAAGATGATAGCTGTACTCATAGCCAATCTGGTGCCTAAATTTACTTGTAGATTCTTCCAAAATCTGGAAGTAAGCCTTGGATCTCTGTCTGAAACTATAGACCCAGGCACTCCATGCAATCTAACTATGAAATCGATGTAAAGTTTGCCATTTTGTTCAACGAATTCGTCATATTTTAGGGAATGAAGTGAGAAGATTTCGAAAGTCTATCAACTATTACCCAAACAGCATCGCATCCTCGGGTGGAACGAGGAAAATGGGTCACAAAATCCATAGCTACATGCTCCCAAGTCCACTGGGTCACCTCTAAACTCAATAGTCCACCGGGTCTCATACTCTTTGCCTTAACTTGCTGACAATTTAAACAACGAGCAACAAAATCGGCAATATATTTCTTCAAACCTGCCCGCCCAAAGTGCGGTTTTAAGGCATGGTACATCTTCCTTGCACAAGGATGGAAACTATAATGACTACAGTGAGCTTCTCTTAAGATCATTTCCCTTAAATCGATCAAGTTGGGCACTACTAACCTGCCCCGAAATCTCAAACAACCATCAGGTGTAACAAAATAATCCTCCAGCTCACCTGATTGAGTTTTCAACTTTAACTCATGGATATATGGGTCAGTTCTCTGGGCTGCCCTAATATTCGAAACAATCTGTAGCTCGACTTGAAAAGATGACACCACAACGTAATCATCACCTGGGTAGAAACACCAACCAGTAGTGCTCAGATGCTCATGGACCTTCGAAATATTTAGTGATTCAAGCATCGACACTTGAGCTTTCATGCTATGCGCATCAGCAACTACATTCGATTTCCTAGGCTGAGACTGAATCTTGCAATCAAAATCCTTAATCATCTCCATCCATCTACACTGCCTCATATTCAAGTCGGACTGGGAGAATAGGTATTGAAGACTCTTTTGGTCAGTATACACCACAAACTGTTCGCCATAGAGATAGTGGCGCCAAACTTTCAAAGCAAAGACAACGGCCGTCGACTCCAAGTCATGAACTGGGTATCGATTCTCATGAGTTTTCAACAGAGGAGAAGCATACGCAATGACTCGACCATTTTGCATCAACACGCAACCCAATCCACTAAGCGAAGCATCGAAACATACCACAAATCCTCCTGAACCTGAAGATAAAGCTAACACTGGCGCTGCAGTTAGCTTCTCCTTGAGCAATTGAAAGATATTCTCGCATTCCTCCGTCCAAACAAATGTCTTGTCCTTCTGAGTCAGTTGTGTCATAGGCTTAGCTATTCTATAAAATCCCTCAATGAATCATCGATAATAGCTAGCCAATCCCAAAAAGCTATGAATCTCTAAGACTTTCTTGGGATGTTCCTAGTTCACTACGGCCTATACCTTACTGGGATCAACAGATAATCCTTCAACGAAATGACATGACCCAGAAACACTACTCTTTTCAACCAAAACTCGTATTTAGATAACTTGGCATACAACTTCGAGTCTCGAATTATTTGGAGGACTAGCTTTAAATGCTCTTTATGTTGCATCGGAGTCTTCGAGTAAACCAATATGTCATCTATGAAAACAATCACGAACTGATCGATGAACTCTCTAAAGACTCGGTTCATCAGGTCCATGAAAACTTCAGGGGCATTAGTCAAACCAAAAGACATAACCAAAAACTCATAATTCCCATACATCGTCCGAAACGTAGTTTTCGCAACTTATTCCTCTCGAATACGCAACTGATGATACCTTGAACGCAGATCGATCTTAGAATACATGGCTGAACCTTGAAGCTGATCAAATAAATCGTCGATCCTTGGTAATGGGTATTTATTCTTCACAGTAGCCTTGTTCAGTTGCCGAAAATCGATGCACATCCTTATCGAACCGTCTTTATTCTTCACAAACAGAATAGGATCTCCCCACGGTGACATGCTCAGCTGGATAAATCCTTTCTCCAGCAGATCACTAAGTTGTACCTTCAGCTCTCTCAACTAGTGCTAAGCGATACGGGGTTCGTGAGATAGGAGCTGTACCAGGCACCAAGTCAATGTTAAAGTCAATCTCCCTCCTCAGAGGAAAACCTGGAATCTCCTCAGGGAACACATCAGGGAAATCACAAACGATGGGTATGTCCCTAAGATCCACGCACTAATTAGAGGATGTGTCCAAAGCATAGATCATGAATCCAGAATTGTCTAAGGAGAGAAGGCTAAAGATCTCCATAGCAGAGACTAACAGAATCTTCGATTGGGTCATGGCCATAGAAGTTCCACTTATCGCCAAACTGGGGACGAAAGCGCACAATGCCATGGAAACAATCCAGGGTGGCCCTAAAACTAGAAGAAACGTCCATTCCACAATACAATCGAAATCCCACATAACTAACCGGATCAAATTGGATGTCAGCACATTCTCACCAAACCGAAGTATGCCATTAAATACAATCTCTTGGGAGAATAGGCTCACGTCGGTATGAGTCGCGACAAAAACAACATCACGCAAAAAGGTGGTACGCAAACCATGCTCAACCACAAATGCATCAGCTATAAACGAATGTGATGCTCCAGTATCAAACAACACACATGCTGGAAAATCAAAAATAGTGCAAGTACCTACGACCACTCCTCCAGGCATTCCCTATGCTTGCTCCCTAGTCATGGCATTAACTTGGGCCTGCTGCTGAGGCCCTGAGAAATGAGGCTGGGAAGACTGTCCAAAACATGAAGGACCAGGATACTTGAAACGGCCTGTATTGAGGTTCTCCCATCCTTGATTGCTGTACAGGAGAATAATGACCTCGAGAAGATCCACTTGAATGACCCTGCGGTGGGGAAGTGGTGTGATGAGATACAGCCAAAGGACATACTCTCGCAAAATGTCCATATTGCGCGCAAAGATTGCAAACACCCTGAACCCCTACACACTGTGTCTAAGGGTGCATACCTCCACATTGACCACAGAAAGTGGCCCTAGGACTGCTACAACTCGAACTTCCCGAACTCGAAACACAAGAACCATAATTCTTCTTAAACTGTTGGCCACGAGGCCTAAACCTATGACGTCCAGATTGTTGGGATGGTTGCTGGGATAACTGAGGATGTTGGGAAGACTGCACCCCTTGAACATTGGGACGAGTACCTTGAACAACTTGTGGCCGAACCCGAGACCTACGGTTCTGCAACCCTTCCTCTATATCCATCGTCTTGTCCACCGCATCCGCATAACTAGTAGGTGAACTTGCCAACACCAAAGAATAAAGTTCTTCATTCAGCCCTAAAAAAATATGTTTCTCTTCGCCCTATCTCGGCCGGACACATGAGGAACATAGGCAAGGAGAGAAGAAAACTTCCTAGCATACTCCCCCACAGACATGGTTCCTTGAACCAAGTTATTGAACTCGTGTTCTCGGGCATTAACATAATTTTTTAGCATCGTAGGCAGATACTGCTATAGAGTGAACCAGTACAGTTCAGAGCTCTGAAATGATAGCAGCTTAGGAAGTAGACATAATCTGGATGCATCTTTGGGAGTTACACAGCGTTGTAATCTGAGTTGACCCTTGAGAGATGGTTTGAGCATCGCGAGCTAGTATGAGTACGTACCTTGAGACCTGTGTGATTGAGCTGATCTAAAAGCTTTGTGGTCTGGTTGAGACAACCAAAGCTAAATAGAGCATCACAAGCTGACCCGAGTTATTCTTACTGAGTTGAGTCCTCTAAGATAATCTACGTACTGGTAGCTGAGAACAGAGTACGTGATCTGAGATGTATGTTATGCACGGGCCTGAGGTCTGTGAGATGTTGTGGAATTGTGTGGCCTGATCTGATTGGTGTATGTTGAGGTGAGCGGTGTAAGCTGAGCTTTTATAAAGCTTACTGTTCTGGAGACCGTAAGTTGAGATGAATGCTCTGTGCCGATCTAAGATCGCGGGCCGTTGCAAGTTTATGTGCTGTGTTCTGAGAGTATCGTGGGATGTTTGGCTGTCGCAAGCTAGATAGAGCATGCTGAGTGGATTGATAGGGTGCGATCTGACCTGAGGTTGCACAAGCTATCTGGTGGTACTGTGCGGGTTAGCCTGTGCTGAGCTCGTGTGATCTGATCTGTTTTGGTGCAACCTGGTCATGTAGCAGCTCTGGGATGTTATCAGTTTGAGTAGGAGATGTAACCTGGATCCAATAGGGTCGTGCCTTGTGTCCTGAGCTGAGTAGACAGATCGCAGGTCGTCCGAGCTACTGGTAAAACTAGTTTGGGCTTAAGTTGATAGCGTAGAATAGCTTTAAGGAAGACTGTTGATAACTTTCGTGTCAATGGTGGGTAGATAGGATGATCAGTGGTAGCGAGAGCTGTTCGAGCCACGAGCTTATCAAGCACGATCCGATCTGTTGGGATCTTTGTTTTGGGTTTAACATGGATCAGATAAGGTAAAAGCCGATTTGAGTGGAACAGTTCTAGGCTGACTGCTTCTTTGCACGTTGAACGGTTGTTTTTTGTCGCGAGCTGTTTTTGGGAAATTAGCGTACAGGCGAGCAGCTCTGTGATTTTACGGTATAAGCGTAAGCTGCTTTCAACTTAGGGATATTCTTGGTTCCCTGAGTTGAGTGATCAAGTTACGAATGTCATGCTGTGCTTGTTGGTGAAATCAGCTTAGGCATAAGCTGATGGTGACAGACAGCTTAGGCAAGAGCTGTTTGTGGTTTCAGACCGGAAGAGAGCTGTTCGTGGTTTTCAGACAGGACGAGAGTTGTTCATGGTGGTCATATTTTTTGAGATCTGATAGTTTCTCCTGTGATGGAGAGCGCACAATCTGTATGCGTGAAATCTGAGTGTGGTTCATAAGCTGAATTGTACGTGAGAGCTGAACAGCGTGGGAAATATGAAAAAATGAGAGATAAACTGTTGGGATAGAGAGCTGGTTTGAATGCGCATGCGGAGCTACATTGCCTGGACTGAATACAATGTTGAGGTCCGAGCTTATCTGTTATCACTGTATTCATGACCTGGGGAGCTGTAGTATATATACCCTCTCGTTGACCAACACTTAGTCATTTTAGACCACACATTCTCTTATCCTCTCCAAAGATCCCGAAAGATATTTTCCAAACCCTCATGGACACTGTTCACCCAACCTAGTATTTTCCAGATTTGAGTCAGAGTACATAGGTAGGAAACCTCTCTTCAGGGGCGACATTTCCATACCAGGTTTGGAGATATAAGCGACCAAATATAAAATTCGAAGAGTAGCAGAGGTATCGATTTTCAGAATTTCTGACTGAGTTAAGCTTCGGTTCAGGTAAACGTGTTCTGCTGGTATAGTTTCTGTTATTCGTGTAAACCTTTGAGCTGGATAGTGTTCTATTATTATTCGTAGTTGTTCTGAGTTAAGAGCTTCGACCGTGAATTATGTGAGCTTAAACTTGAGCTGATCTCCTAGATATCTTGGCAGATATTACCTGTCATGTGGTTTTGCCGTTAGATGCTGGCCCTGAGCTGTTGACCGAGACCTAAGTGTCGTAGTGAGTGCGTTCTATTTTCATTCGTGAGCTTGGTAGAGGTATAGGGTAAGATCTACGCAATGTATAAATTTGAACTTGTATTTACAACTTTGATATAGGCATGTGAACGTATTGTGGCTGTGTGCTGAGCTACTCGTTGTGTTTGTGCTGTGTCACCGAGTTGATTTTCTTTGAGCTATGTTGCTAAGCCTTATATCGCATGATTGTGTTGAGCTATTATGTTTCTATGCATGCTTGAGATTGGAGTTGTCTGTACATGTTGTGTTGTTGTTTATTGAAACTATCAGTTGTGCATGCACAAATGTCATGTTGAGCCTATATCCTTTCCCAGTTGTTCGCTGTTGTTGATCTGTTATTACCAGGAATCATTTACGTTGGGTTACTTGAGAACTATCTGGTAGCACCATTCTCCTCTTCTCCTTGCTGTTCTATTTGTTTTGCCGCTATGGGATGAGTGTGCAGTAACCACGCTCTCATGAGCTTGGGCACCAGCGGGTTGAGCTATTCTATATTTGCTTCTGGTACCGCGTGTGAGACGAGTGGGTAGCAACCACGCTCTCACATGCGCTGTAACCACTTATGTTCGATTGTCACTGTTTAGCTATTTCCTTGAGCTTCGGTGATTCTTGGTACCCCTCATCATTGCATGACATGATATGTTACATGTGTTATTTGATGGCAATTGTATGATTCCTCTTCGTACTGAGGTTTGACCTCGTTTGTTTTTCCTTAGGGCTGCTTTGGCCGTGTGTTTGACCATTGCAGGTTTTTTCAAGTAGATCAGCTATCCGAGATACTAGACAGCTAGTGGTGCCCCGTGGGTGTTGAGTGTCCCTTTATATATATGTTGTATCGAATCTTTACCAGTGCATGCCCTATGTAGCTGTGTATTATTGATTCAATTAGGGATTTTATGCATATATTTATATATATATATATATATGTATATACACACTTTGTGGTTGATGTTTATTGCAATTGAGTTTTGAATCAAATTCTCTATTTTGAGTATATGCCTATTTTGAAAATATACTAGACGGCTGGTGGTTCCCCGTGGGTGTTGAGTGTCCCATTTATATATATGTCGTATCGAATCTTTACCAGGGCATGCCCTATGTAGTTGTGTATTATTGACTCGATTAGGGATTGTATTCATATATATATATATATATATATATGCACACACTTTGTGTTTGATTTTTATTGCAATTGACTTTTCAATCAATTTCTCTACTCAAAATGAACATGCCTCAAGTTATTATACATATATAGGTCTCATGACGTAAACATACTATTTCAAAATATCAATAAGCATCAAATCCTAGTATATGAAACTAACATATAGGTCAGTCAAACATTAAGACTCACAGACTTCGAGGCGTGACTCCTTGGGCTTACTACAGCCAGCTGTAGGCACAACCCAAACCAGGACCTAGCTCTTATACCAGCTTGAAACACCCTAAAACTTTTCCACTTTCATTTTCTAGAAATTTAAGTACGGAAATTTTTTATTTTTTATTTTTTTGTAAATGGAAGCTTCAATGTAAACTCACTAATGTAAAATTCAAAGGAATAAAAGAAAGTTCACTAGTACAAAACCAGGTAATATAGACAGATCAACCGTTGTCGAAGCCCGCGTTGTTAAAAGCCCGGTTAACGACAACGGATTTTCGTTGTTGTTTGAACGTATAACAACGGATAAAATCCGTTGTTTTTAGGAAAGACGACAATGGTTGAAGCTCGTGTTGTTAAAAGTCCCAGTTAATCACAACAGATAAAATCCTTTGTTGTTTGGACGTATAACAACGGATAAAATCCATTCTTGTTTGAAGTATAGCAATGGACAAAATCCGTTGTAATTTTTAAAAAAATAAGTAAGTTAAATTGTTGGCTTCTGTGAATTTAAACACGGTCACTATTCGACAACGTTTTTAAAAAACCGTTTTTATATCAATACGATATGTTATACAAATTTGTATTCTATTAATTATAATGATAAAATTAAAAATTATTAATTTATATATACGAATATTTGGAATTTCAACTAATGACAGAACAAAAATATGATGAAATTCTACACAACCAGATAATAGAAAATTGCAATTTTAATACCGCAAAATAATCTGTTTTGTCATACAAATAATTCATTACGCTTCTCAACGATCTAGCTTTGAAAAGAAATTCATCCAAAACTTTGCACGTCCTCCGTAGACCAGACGCAACACCTATCATTATCAGCAAACGATGATATCAGTTAAAAGAATAGTCATATACTATAAGGCGATAAATTCAAGACACAAAAGAGAAATGCTTAAACGAGGTATTACATGATACCTGGTCAATGCAGAACTTGAAAGGCTCAAATAGAATAGCTTTGAGGAAGGCTATTGATAGCTTCATGTCAATGGTGAGCAGATAGGATGATCAGTGGTGGCGAGAGATGTTCGAGCCACAAGCTGATCAAGAAAGATCCGATCTGTTGGGATCTTCGTTTTGGGTTAAACATGGATCAGATCAGGCATGAGCTGATCTGAGTGGAACAGTTCTCGGCCGAACTACTTCTTTGCGCGTTGAAATGTTGTTTTTTGTAGCGAGCTGCTTTTTGGAAATTAGCATAGAGGCGAGCAGCTCTGGGATTTTACATTATGAGCGTAAGCTGCTCAACTTAGGATATTATGGGTGCCTTGAGTTGAGTGATCAAGTTATGGATGTCATGCAGTGCTGGTTGGTGACATCAGCTTAGGCATAAGTTGATGGTGATGCACAGCTTAGGCGAGAGCAATTCGTGGTTTCAGACCAGACGAGAGCTGTTCGTGGTGTTCAGACATGACGAGAGCTGTTGATAGTTTCTCCTGTGCTGTGGAGCGCATAATCTGTATGTGGTTCATGGTGGTCAGCTTTTGTGAGAGCTGATAGTTTCTCCTGTGCTGTGGAGCGCATAATCTGTATGTGCGAAATATGAGTGTGGTTTGTAAGCTGAATTGTACGCGAGAGCTGAACAACGTGCGAAAGCTGAACAGATGACAGCTAAACTGTTGGGAGCGAGAGCTGTTATGAATGAGCATGCTGAGATGCATTGCCTGGGCTGAATACAATGTTCAGGTCCGATCTGATCTGTTATCACTGTAGGCATTAGCCGGGGAGTTGTGGTATACATACCCTCTCGTTGACCAATACTTAGTCATTTAACACCATACATTCTCTTATCCTCTCCAGAGATCCCAAAAGATATTTTCCAAACCCTCGTGATCATTGTTCACCCAACATGGTATTTTCCATATTTGAGTCAGGGTACCTCAGTAGGAAACCTCTCTTCAGGGGAGACATTTCCATACCAGTTTGGAGAAAGAAGCGACCGAATATAAAAGTCGAAGAGTAGAAGAGGTATCGATTTTTATAATTTTTTGACTGAGGTACGCTTCGGTTCAGGTAACCGTGTTCCGCTGGTATAGTTTCTGTTCTTCGTGTAAACCTTTGAGCTAGATTATGCACTGTTATTTGTCATAGTTTTTCTGAGTTGACAGTTTTGACCAGAAATTGTGTGAGCTTAAACTCGAGCTGATCTCTTAGATATCTTGACAGATAGTACCTGTCATGTGCTTTTTCCATGAGTCGCTAGCCTTGAGCTATTGACGGAGACCTACGTGTTGCAGTGAGTGCGTTCTGTTGTCATTCGTGAGCTTTGTAGAGGTATAGGGTAAGATCTACGCAATGTATGAATTTGAACTTGTATTTACAGCTTTTAGATAGGCATGTGAACGTGTTGTGGCAGTGTTCTGAGCCGTTGTAGCCTTGTTTTGTTTGTGCTTTGTCACCGAGTTGATTTTATTTCAGCTATGCTGCTAAGCCTTATATCGCATGATTGTGTTGAGCTATTATGTTTCTATGCATGCTTGATTTTGGAGTTGTCTGTACATGCTGTGTTGTTGATTTTTGCAACTGTCAGTTGTGCATGCACACATGTCATGTTGAGCCTATATCCTTTGCCAGTTGTTCGCTGTTGTTGATCTGCTATTACTAGGAAGCGTTTCCGTTGGGTTACTTGAGGATGATCTGGTAGCACCCATGCTCCTCTTCTCCCTGCTGTTCTATTTGTTTTGCCGCTATGGGATGAGCGTGTAGCAACCACGCTCTCATGAGCTTAGGCACCAGCGGATTGAGCTGTTCTATATTTGCGTGTGGTACCGCGTGTGAGACGAGTGGATAGCAACCACGCTCTCAATGCGCTGTAACCACTTCTGTTCGATTGTCACTGTTTAGATATTTCCTTGAGATTCGATGATTCTTGGTACACCTCATGCATTGAATGACATGATATGTTACATTTGTTATTTGATGGCAATTGTATGATTGCTCTTCTTACCGAGGTTTGACCTCGTTTGTTTTTCCCTTGTGGCTGCTTTGTCCGTGTGTTTTTCCATTGCAGGTTTTTCATGTAGATCAGCTAGTCCGAGAGACTAGACAGCTGGTGGAGCCCCGTGGGTGTTGAGTGTCCCATTTATATATATGTTGTATCGAATCTTTACCAGGGGATGCTCTGTGTAGTTTTTTATTATTGATTTGATTAGGGATTGTATGCATATATATATATATATATGCACACACGTTGTGGTTGATGTTTATTGGCAATTGACTTTTGAATCAAATTCTCTATTTTGAGTATATGCCTATTTTGAAAATATATTTTTTGTTCAGGCCAAAGAAAAATTTTAACCACTTTTTAAGTTTCCGTAGTTTTGCGGTAATTGCGTGCTTATTCTTGGTTTATGAGAACCAGGCCTAACATTTTGGTATCAAAGATTAAACAGTGATAAACTAGACTCTTTTTCTAATACACTCGAGTCTAGGCACAGTGATTGTCCTCCTTCATATGCTTGACTACTTGATTACCTGCTTTTTGTGCTTACCTTTGACGTGCCTCTTAGATGCTGTCGAGGAGATGAGCCCAGATTTTTTGATATTGAGGAGAATTTGCGTCGTCATGCGAGATAGACAGAGTTTGAGGTGGAGCATTTGACTAGACAGATAGATGATATGCATTTAATTGGTGTTGATGGTGGACTTTGTATCCAAGGAATGTCTTGAGCACATGGTGGGTTTTTTCGACCGTGTGCAGTATGATGAGGAGAGGAGACTGAGTTTGGTGACGTTCCAACTGAGTGAACATGCACAGCGCTGATGGAGGGGTGCTTCTAGAGCGTTTGCTGAGATGAGTATGCTGATCTCATGAGAGAGTTTCTGTGCTGCCTTCCATCGGGAATACATCACTGAGTCGTTCTACAACACCAAGGAGCAGGAGTTCGATAACTTGGTGCAATGAAGGTGGCCGAGTACGCAAGAAAATTTTCTTCCCTTCTCATCTACGTCCCTCACGTTGCTGGCCGAGAGAGGTCGAAGCGAAACAAGTTTTTGAGGGTTTGAGAGAGGATATTTATCCTTTGGTGTTAGTAGGTTACCCTTATACATATGCCGATGCTATGGACCCAGCGAAAAACATCTAGGAAGGTCTTTCGAATAGGAAATCTCAGGTTCAGCCGACAGCTGGACAGAGTGTTTCTTCTGTTCCGTCTGGGACACCTTCATCCCAACCTTATCAACCGCCGCAGTCTTTGAAACGTCAGATGTTTAGACCCAGAGGGAAGCATTTCAAGCAAAACAGGTTTGAGTTCTTCTGGGTCGGACAGTTCAGGTGGAGCGAGTTCAAGTTCAGCGATCTGTGGTCAGTGTGGTGGAAATAATCCAACGTCGCAGTGTCGTAGAGTGAAGGGAACTTGCCATATCTTTGGGAATAATGGAAAATTTGCGAGGATGTGTCCTGCAAGGGGGCAGCATTCTAACCTGTCGCTGTAGGGTCATTTTGGTGATGTTTCGTGGAGACTACGTCCCCCTGCTCAGTCCCAGCAATCAGGTTATCAGCCGCCTGAAGCATCAAATTTCAGAGGGCATTCTCAATCTCAGCACTCGGGACCTCAGCGGGATCATGTGAACTTGATGTCAAGGGAGCAAGCTGACGATTTTCCGGAGGAGTGATGGCAGGTATTTGTTTCGCTTTTCTATTACCCTGCATGAGTTTTGTGTTGACACGAGTACATCACACAAGTGTGTTTCTGCCCTGTTGTGTTTGAGTGTGGGTTGATTCTACCCACTAATACCAAACAAGTAATAGACAACAGAGAAAATCCGTTGTCTTTTAAGAAAGAAGACCATGGTCGAAGCCGTGTTGTTAAAAGTCCCAGTAATCACAACGGATAAAATCCGTTCTTGTTTGGAAGTATAACAACGGATAAAATCCGTTGTTGTTTGAAGTATAGCAACTAACAAAATCTGTTGTCATTGTTAAAAAAATAAGTAAGTTAAATTGTTGTCGTATGAGAATTTAAACACGGTCATTATTCGACAACGTTTTTAAAAAATCGTTGTTATATCAATACGATATGATTCTCGATAATAAAAGTTTGTATTCTATTAATTATAATGATACGAATTAAAAATTATTAATTTACATATATATGAATATTTGGAATAATGACACAACAAAAAATATAATGAACTTCTATCCATTGAACAATATAATAGAAAATTACAATGTTAATACCGCAAAATAATCTGCTTTGTCCTACAAATAATTCATTACACTTCCCAACGATCTAGATTTTAAAGTAAATCCATCCATACCTTTGCACGTCCTCCGTAGACCAGACGCGACACCTATCATTATCAAAAAACAATTGTATCAGTTAAAATAATAATCATATACTATAAGGCGATAAATTCAACACACAAAAGAGAAATACTTAAACGATGTATCACATGATACCTGGTCAATGCAGAACTTGGCAAACTCCAATTGTTTTATCTGGTGAGTATTATGAAATCTATTAGCTCCATCGATGGCCTAGAACATCCGGAAGTTGCAGGCTAATCAGATTAAAACATTTCTTCCCTTGCACAGATATTAAACTAATAAATAAAAATAATGCAAGTTTTAATACTTTTGACAGCTAACATGGTTTAAGTTATGCGTAACATGTCAAATCCAGCCTCTTCCTTCACGAGATAGAACTCAAGCAGAGCAAAAGATCACGGCTAGCAACAGATTGAAGGGCCAAATATGCTACGCGCATGACTACAAACAGGCCTTTAAAAATGTGCAATAGACAACAGATTCATTAATAACCGTTGTTTTTTAATTTATAACAACGCAACAATGGTTATTAAAAACCGATGTCTTATGGTATTGTTTTTTGGCGCATCGACAACGGTTTTATTAAAGCCATTATCATTGAGCGTGTTTTTAAAAATGATGTCGGGAAACAACAACAGTGTCTTAAAAACCGTTGTCATTGAGCATGTTTTTTAAAACCAACGACAACAGTTTTGTTCAATCTGTTGTTGTTTGAGCATGACATTTATTCCAAATTAAAATCATTGCAATATTTCTACGTAATATTCATTTTCTTCCTCAGTTCTTCCTTTACAGCTTTATCCGTAATATTCCCTGTTGTGTTTGAGCATGACATTTATTCCAAATTAAAATCGTTGCAATATTTCTACGTAATATTCCTTTTTCTTCCTCAGTTCTTCCTTTCCAGCTTTATCCGTAATATTCCTCTATCTTATCTTGCCTATTCTTGTGTTTTAACCTTGAAATTGAAGCTGATCTGTGAGGAATAGTTATGAGCCAAATTGCATAGTTGGGTGTTACGCTGGCTTTTGTCATGAGATATTTCTGGTGAAAACATCTTAGGAGTGAGCAGATCTTGGAGGCGTTGTGCAGTGTAGCTGAGGCGAACTTGAGTCGTAGCTGGATTCAGCTTAGGGATGTTCTGGGTGCTCTGAGCTGAATGTTTAGATCGTGAGAGTTGTGCTGCATCTCTTAGTGGTATCAACTTAGGCGTAAGCGGTAGTACTGTACTGTATGGGCCAGTGTTGTTTGCTGTCTTCAGCTTGGATGAGAGCAGTTCGTAGTTATAAGACCAGTCACGAGCTGTTTATGGGTTAAACAGCTTAGGAGTGAGCAGCTCTGGGAGTCACTGTGCAGCGTAGATGATGCAAACTAGAGTCTTAGCTGGATTTAGCTTAGGGATGTTCTGGGTGCTCGGAGCTGAATGTTCAGATCGCCAGTGTTGTGCTGCGTCGTTTAGTGGTATCATCTTAGGCGTAAGCTGGTAGAATCGTCCTATGTAGGCCAGCGTTGTTTGCTGTCCTAAGAGTGTAATATGTGTGAGCGTGATCTGTGTAGCAAGCGTACTCTGATTAAGTTGTCCTGAGAGTGTAATCTGTGTGAGAGTGATCTTGTAGCAAGCGTACTCTATGTAAGCTGTCCCCAGTGTGTAATCTGTGAGATCGAAAAGTTGATAAGATTAATTGAGTTAATTAATCGGTTTTTGTAGAGATCAGCTTTGAAATGATGATCTTGGAGAAACTATCGGGTTCTGTTTGTTCTTAGAACAGCTTTGGTTAGTTGAGTTCATTCACGGAAGCTGTTAATTAGTTAGCGCAGGTCATCGCTAAATGTTGGCGTTCAGCAGTGGTGACGTCAACAGCTATCGCTGAGTGGTTGTTTCAGCAGTCGTAGCAAGATCAGCAGTAGCGAGTGAGCTAGCGTGTTTCAGTAGCGGGTTCTTGTACGTCTTCGTTTGGATTAGTTGGAACGACAGCGTTTTGGGGTTAGCGAAGAAGAATCAGCTGTGAGTTGCGTTAGCGTCAGCTGGGTGAGAGATCTGTTGTAGCGTTGCTAATAGATGTTGGTTAGTATTCAGCAGTGAGTAGCGGGTGACGTGTCTAGTTGCGACAGTAGTTCTCTACGACGTCGTTTGAGTTAGTAGAGATGGCTATTTTGGCTTAGTGAGAGATCTGTTTCAAGATCTGTTTGCGAGCGGGAATGTCAATTGCGATAGTTTAAGTTGTCGGTGGAGCTGTTTTCAGTTTCTGTCAGCAGTGAGATTTAATAGGGAGCTTGGCCTTGTTCTCTATTATTGTTCCTGACACTTAGAATATTTCCCGATTGCCAAATTCTGTCGTGATACACTAGCTACTGTTCACCGAACTTTATCTTCTTTGATTTCCGGCGGTAGACAGCTCCGACAAAGGTGAGAGTGGTAGCATTGGACTCCTCTTGCTGAGACGCTTCGTTTGGATATTTTTTTTGAATGTTTTCTTGAAGCTGGTGAGGTGTGAGAAGACATATCCCTTGTGTAGTCTGCTAGCATAAGCGTCGGATTTCGCTCCTAGTTTTTTGGGATGGTGGATCTGCGTCATTGTGGCAATCTGCTTGTAGTAATTGTTGCACAAATAATTGAGGTACGGATGTGAGCTTGTTTACAGCTTAGGATTGAGCATGGATTATATGCTTCACTGTGTGTATACTCTGTGCTGTTATCGTTTGTGCATTGTATTGATATCAGCTGTTGCATTTTCATACACGCATATTGCGAGTGGGTGGCTCCCATACGCTCAGTACACCATCTCGTGGCCACTACTAATTATCGTTCCTTTGATCAGATCTTGCTGTTGAGATATTGTTGCGATCCTTTGGCTCCCTGCTTTTTGTTGTAGCCTTGATCCATTGCATAGAATTTTCATATTATCTGTTTCTTTCCTTGTGCTATTTATTGCTGCTCTCCGTACTGGGGTTTGACCCCGAGGTCCCTCTGGGCTGGTGTTGTTGCCTGTGTATTGTTTTCAGGTTTTCCAGGTTTCTCTGCTGGTCGTGGCTTTGACCCAGCTGGAGGAGCCCAGGAGGTGGATAGAGTTTCCCAGTTAGCGTATAGCATATATGTACTAGTACTGTTAGCCGGGGAATGCCCTGTGCTTGTGGGATTGTGTTATTCGTTGTAGTACTGGTATTTGTGATTGTATAAATGATGTACTGTTGTGTCGTGTATTTGTAAACTGGGATATTTTAAGTAGGATTGTATTTTAAATTATATGTTTTAAAATGTCAGGCCTAAAGCGAAAATTTTTTTGTATGCTTCCGCTATGTTTGCGTGGTTTAACTCTGAGTAGAGCACGAGGCCTGAAATTTTTGGTATCAGAGCTTAAGCTGGGATAAGCTCGATTTCTGTTGCTCACACTTGAGTCTAGGCACAGTGTTGTGTGTTGCATGTGCTTGATTTTGTGATCTATATGCTGCAATTGCTTGTGCTATATTTTTTCTGTTGTGATCTTACCCTCTTAGTATTTCTTAGATGCCGCCTAGACGTAGGGGTAGAGGTAGAGGGCAGATTTCGGAAGAGTCTGAAGGTCAGACAGAAGGTGATGAGCGTAGTTTTTCCCGTCGTGATCGCGGTAGGCATGCCGAGGATGAGGTTTATGAGTTGGCTGCCCGAGTGAATGACATGGAGCTTGTCATGGTGAGGTTTCAACGTATGAATTCTCAGGTTTTCAATGGGGATGAGTCTAGTGCCGATGCAGATTCGTGGTTGCAGCATGTCACTGTTTGTTTAACCGTGTGCAGTATGATGATGATCTCAAGTTGAGTCTGGCTACTTTTCAGTTGAGGAAAGGTGCGGAGCGTTGGTGGAGAGGCGCTTCGAGGACTTTGGAAGAGACTGGAGTAGGGATTACGTGTGACAGTTTTTGCGTTGCTTTCCGTCAGGAGTATGTCCCAAAGTCCTACGTGAACGCCCGCGAGCATGAGTTCGATAACTTGGATCAGGGCAGTATGTCTGCTAGAGAGTATGCCCGTAGGTTTTCTTCCCTTCTTGCGTACGTGCCGCATGTTTTTGGCCGGTAGAGAGCAAAGAGAACTAGGTTTCTTGAGGGGTTGAACGAGGAGTTGTATTCCTTGGTTTTGGATAGCTCGCCGAAGAGCTATGCAGAGGCGGTGGATAGTGCGATCGACATCGAGGAAGGTTGAGGAACCGTCGGTCTCGTGGTAGGCCGCAGGTGGCGCAGAGTAGTCGTCCAGTGGTTCAGGGAGCGCAGCCTTCCCAGTCTATGCAGTCGTCTCAGCCACCCCAACTGCAGCAATAGGTAGCCCAACAGTTTGGTCATCAGAGGTTTCGGCCTCGTGGTAAGCAGTTTAAGAAGAAGTCTGGTTCTAGTTCTTTTGATTCTGGTAGCTCCAGCAGCGGTGGTACCAAGGTGGAGTATTGTGGCCAGTATGGTGGAAAGCACCCTACAGCGCAGTGTGTAGGTGTGCAGGGTTCTTTTAATTTCTGTGGTCAGTACGGACACTTTGCCATAGTGTTTCCTTTATCTGGATCGCAGCATACCACAGTTCCACCGCAGGGTCATGGTGGATCATCTAGAGGTCGTTCTGCTTTTCCTGTTCAGCAGCAGAGGTTGGGGGAGCCTCAGTTTAGGCAGTTTCAGCAGCCTGGTCCTTCGCAGTTTGGACAGTCTTCCCACCCTCAGTTTTCTTGACCTCAGTTTGCCCAAGTGAATGCCATGACTAGGGAGCAAGCGGAAGGCACACCAGGCGGCGGGATTATCCAAGGTACTTGCTTTGTTTTTTATGTTCCTGCGCGAGTGTTTTTTGATACAGGAGCATCGCATTCTTTTATTTCTGATGCATTTGTGGTTGTGCATGGTTTGCATAGAACTCCTTTGTGTGATATTGTATCTGTTACGACTCCTGTCGGTGCGAGCTTGTTCTGCCAGGAGATTTTGTTGAATGGTGTTGTTAGGTTTGGCGAGAGTGTGTTGTTAGCCAACCTGATCAGGCTAGTGATGTGGGATTTTGAGTGTATAGTGGGAATGGACGTGTTGTCTAGCTATAGGGCCACCGTGGATTGTTTCCATGGAGTTGTGTGATTTAGGCCCCAGTCTGGCGAGAAATGAAATTTCTAAGGCCAAGATTCCCAGTTGAAGATTCCTTTAGTCTCTGCGATGGAGATTTTTAGCCTGTTGTCACTTGAGAATGTTGGTTTTATGATCTATGCCTTAGATGCGTCTTCTTCTTCGAGCGTGGAGCTTAGTAGAGTCCCCGTGGTTCGACATTTCTCGGATGTGTTTCCTGAGGAGATTCCTGGTTTTCCTCCGAGGCGGGAGATAGACTTCAGCATTGAGTTGGTTCCTGGTACAGCTCCGATTTCGCATGCTCCGTATCGTTTAGCGCCTGTTGAGTTGAGGGAGCTTAAGGATCAGCTTAGTGATTTGCTGGAGAAGGGATTCATTAGGCCTAGCATGTCCCCGTGGGGAGCGCCTATCTTGTTTGTTAAGAAGAAGGACGGGGCGATGAGTATGTGTATCGACTTTAGGCAGTTGAACAAGGCGACAGTGAAGAATAAGTACCCTTTGCCTAGGATCGATGATCTTTTTGACCAGTTGCAAGGTTCTGCTGTGTTTTCCAAGATTGATCTGTGTTCTGGGTATCATCAGTTGCGCATCCGTGAGCAGGATGTTGAAAAGACTGCGTTTTGTACGAGGTATAGGCATTACGAGTTTCTAGTTATGCCTTTTGGTTTGACGAATGCTCCCGTAGTTTTCATGGACTTGATGAATAAAGTCTTTAGAGAGTTCATCGATCAGTTTGTGATTGTGTTTATCGATGACATTTTGTTGTACTCTAAGACTCCGATGCAGCACAAAGTGTCAGGACTCGTGCTCACAACAGAAATAAACAACACACAAACAAGCGGAAGCTAATAAAAAGCGGGTAAAATTTTTGCTTTTGGCCTGACGGTTTAAAACAATAAAATTTAAAATAGTGCGATACTCAAAATAGATATCCCAGTTTACGAAACCGACCAAACAACAAATGGTTACAAGCCATAACAATACAATATAGCATTTAAACACAAGTATCAGACTCCAACCACTGGATACAACAACTAAGCACAGGGCATCCCCTGGCTAACTGTACTGATACATATAAATATGATATACGCAACTGGGATACTCTAACCACCTCCTAGTGCACCTCCAGCTGGGTTAAAGCCACGACCAGCTGTAAAACCTGGGTTCCCTGAAAACAACACAAGCAAGGAAAACAAACCAAGCCCCAGAGGGACATGGTGTCAAACCCCAGTACGGAGAGCAACTGAAATAGCTAAAGGAAAGCATAAGATAAAATGCAAATGCTATGCATGAG
>KV007493.1:12612-27872 GCA_001598015.1 Dorcoceras hygrometricum
GCCGCTCGCCCTCACATCCTGGTAAGAAAACAATAACAATGCAACAATGGTACAAAAACTACCAAAACTGGATAGGATTACCATGCGTGTATGCAACAGGCGAGAATGCAAGCATATAAACATATGCAAAGCAGCAAATAAAGCCCATGAACTGTGGTAATTAACCACTCGGCGCATGGTGGCTACGATCCCAGCAGGGAGATAAGGGTGCGGTATTGCCGCTCGCCCTCACATCCTGGTAAGAAAACAATAACAATGCGACAATGGTACAAAGACTACCAACACTGGATAGGATTACCATGCGTGTATGCAACAGGCGAGAATGCAAGCATATAAACATATGCAACGCAGCAAATACACAAGTAGCATACACAATTCTCAATAGAATACAACCAGCAGGCACGGCGAATCCACATACCAGCGACTACCATTCATCCAAGCCATAATCTCGCTGTAATAAAAGCTCAAATCCGTACCTTGTACTGAGCAACAATAACACTGCGAGAAATCCCGAAGACTCTGGTAAAAGCCTGCTAAACACACGGCATACAGAATATAAATCCAACGGGTTGCTTATAAATCTCACGGCTGGAGTTTAAATACTAAAGCCAGCTCTCGATCTAACCCATACAACTTAACGGGAAGCTAATATAAAGGCTGGAACAAGATCTCGAAGCTAATTCAAAAACTACCTGCAACTTCGAAACGTACGAACACGAACAGCAACTTCGTGCTTTTGCTCCAGCTAACAACAGCCTCTACAAATGGTATAGGGTGAAAGAGCTCTTCGAGAGGAGTCCAATGCTACCTCAACTGTCCAAAACCACAGCCGGAATCGACGGGAATCTACCGGAGAAACTCACTGTGAATAGTAACCAAGGATTGAGGAACAAAGAACGAAAATCGGGAAATATTTCTCTAAGTATGGAAACTGGTAATCCACAACAAAGACCAAGTCTTGCTATATATAAAACTCTCAACTGCTGCTACCAGCAGGAGCGTATTTCCACCGACAAAACCAGCAGGAGCAATAGTCGACGCATTCCCCACAGTTAACGACCCTCGACTGCCAGCAGCACAATCAACAAAAGAGCTTCTAACGCTAAGCCAAAACGGCGTCGCAACAACTAAACCAAACGACGTCGCTTAGGATACGCGATTCTAAATACCAACTGCTGGTTATCCAGCAGCAATACACAAAACAACTAAAAGCACTTCCTCCTGCTGATTCCAGCAGCAACATCAAAACGCGGCGTTGCAACTAACTTAAACGACGTCGCTCCACTGACGTCATCATAGCTGGCAGCAGCTCTCGCTAAATATCAGCAGCAAGCTACAGTGACGTTCTAACACCAGCAGATAATCTTACGTCACTTGCACCTCAAAACGATGTCGCATCCTCTTCGCGCTACAGGAAGGTTGACCCGCGTTGACAACCAGCAGGCATACAATTAACGCGATAGAAAAGTCTACGTCATCCACACAACGCTCAACAGTAATGCTTACGTCGACATATCTGTTATCAGCAGGTAATATAAACTATCGACTGGTTCCTCAAAACGACACCGCTTCGAAATCCTAAAGCGCTCTCCTGCTGAAATCCACGTAAGCACTGCTGTCGCCAGCTACCAAAACAAAGAACACAGCGCGCTAAGCTACCAGCAGCAAGGCTTACGTCAGCGACTACGATGCCCACACAAGCATGACGTCATCAGAGCTGCTATCAGCAGATACCTCTAAACCCAAAATTTCGAAAATCTCCAGAATTTCTCTAAGGAGGGAAATCGACCCGAAAATTCAATCAAACATACAAACAGAGATCTGAATCCCCAAAAATCATCAAAATTCGATAACTTCCACAATTAATCTCCATTACAAATCCAGGTCTCACAGTATCAGGGAAGGAGATAAGAGATATCGGGTTCGAAAATACGCTAAGTGTCAAACAGCACTTGTATATAAATCCTCGAATCCAGCTTCTATTTTAACAACTCAGATCTCATCTTGCACTACAGCAGGAATCCTCACTTCTGACTCCAGCGCTTACTCACAGCTGACTCAGCTGTTACGAATTAGACTTCACTACACTCCACTACGCATAACAGCAAACGACGTCGCGCTAACTAAACAAAACGTCGTAGCAGAGCTCCAACAGCTGGAACAGATCTGGCTCTTGCTAGCAACATCTGAACAGATATCTCTCTTGTTAGCAACATCTGAACAGCGCTAACAACAGCAGTCAACGCATACATGTTGACCAACACGTGGCAGCTTCTCACACCCGCGTGCTAACGCAGCAGATGTCACCCGCTACTCTCATATCCGCGCTCGCTAGCTACTCAGCATCGTTGACTAGCGTTGACATCTGAATCATGCCACTGTTGAGTACTCACATCTGAATGCTCACGAATTCCCGCGCAAAGACGCTGCTGGCCCATCTTCTTCCAGCGATGATCCTCAAGTCTGAATTACTACTGGAATCACATCTCTTATCGAAAGACTCAACAATCAACTCCAAATTCAACACAGATTTCTCTCGATAGCATCTAGAGACTCAAAGTTGAACAACTCTAAACCAAAATCTGAAATTCGAAAATCAATAACTCTCGATTAATCAAAATTTTTGAATCTCAGTCCTCACATGCTGCATCTCCCTTCATCATAAAGATGGCACACTGAACCTATGAGGACTGTGATTAACCAAGATAATTAGTAGCTTAATCGAGTTAGATTAAGGGTTAATCATCCCAGGGTATTCAGCTTAGAGAGCTATCACGTTTCGCTTTAAGCTGTTGGTGAAAGCTGTTTCGGGTTCAGCTTGGGTGATGTGAGACCTGAAAATGTGATAAAGATTAATTGTTGGATTAATCGGTTTTTAAGGAATTCTGGTGGTTCAGATTTCTGTTTGAAGGTTTCGTTTGCAATTTCGGGTCAGATTTCACATATAGAGCAATTTTGGAAGTTTTCGTATTTTTGAGTTTTTGGGAAGAAATCTTATTAAGTGAGAAATCTGAATTGTCGGTGAGATCTGTCGGATTTCTTGAGAAATATGGTCGCAGCGCTTAATTTGTAGCGCAAGATCAATACGCCGTCGTTTCGTGAGGTCTGGACGTAGTCGTTTAGGAGAGATCTGATACTTCGTTAGCGCTAGGATCTGATTTGGAATCTGTTAGCGCGTTTGTTGTTCAGACCTTAGCAGCGTGTTTTTGTGTTGAGTGTAAAACGCTGTCGTATTGATAAGTTGCTACGGCACCGTTTTGGTGAACGCTTGCGGGAGAGATCTGTGGCCTGAGTTTTGCGTTTAGCGTTAGCAATCAGATTTCACCCGTGGTGCTGTGCGACGTCGTTTTAGCGATTAGCGCGTTTTTTGATTGTTCAGATCTTAGTAGCGTTAGTTCCAGATTTCTCCAGCTTTTAACGCTTTTGGTTTTCAGCTCTCGCATGTGGTTTTAGAGATCAGATTTCTCCATGGTTTTGGAGCGACGTCGTTTTGGGATTTTGAGCGCCGTTAGCGCATGCGTGGGATTTCCTATGAAATCTGTTTCTGTCGGTGGTTGTATTAAACATATTTCACGTGTGTATTTATATTAGAAGGTGTGGCCTTCATTTTCATTAACCATATCCCATACTTAGAGAAATATTTCCCCGATTTCTTTTCTTCGTCGCGAACCCTAGGGTACTGTTCACCGTGAGTTTCTCCTTTGAGCGCCGTTAGCGCATGCGTGGGATTTCCTATGAAATCTGTTTCTGTCGGTGGTTGTATTAAACATATTTCACGTGTGTATTTATATTAGAAGGTGTGGCCTTCATTTTCATTAACCATATCCCATACTTAGAGAAATATTTCCCCGATTTCTTTTCTTCGTCGCGAACCCTAGGGTACTGTTCACCGTGAGTTTCTCCGACGAATTCCCGTCGTTTACGGCCACCTTTTTGGACGTTTGAGGTAGCGTTGGACTCCTCTTGAGAAGCTCTTTCATTCCATACCACTTTTGGAGGCTGTCGTTGGCTAGCAAAAGCACGAAGCTGCTGTTTTGTTCCTGCGTTTCGTGGGTGCAGGTAGCCTTTCGATTAAGCTTTGAAATCTTGTTCCTAGCCTTGAATTAAGCTTCATGTTAAGTTGTATTGTTGGGATTGGTCTCTGGTTTGAGTGTATGACTCCCAGCCGTGAGCTTTGGTAGTTGGCCGTGACTTTATGTGTATTTCCTGAGATCTGTTGTGCATGTGTTTAGAAGGTGTTGGAATCAGATCTCTCGGGCCTGTATTGTGGTAATCGTTTCATAGAATCAAGGTACGGATATTGAGCTTGAAATCCAGCTTGGATTAGCGTGGGATTTAATGTGAGAGATGGTTTGCATCTCTGATTGGAATTGTCGTGCATAATTGCTGTGTATTGCTTGCTGTTGCATTTGTGTTATGCTAGCTGCTCTCGGTTGATTGCATACATGCATTTGTTCATGCGCATTTCAGATCCCTTGCTTTGTATCTTGTTGTATTGTGCTGTTGTTTCTTACCAGGATGCGAGGGCGAGCGGCGATACCGCACTCTCATCTCCCTGCTGGGATCTGTTAGCCCTCATGCGCCGAGTGGTTAACTATCACAGTTCATGAGTTCTGCAACGGCAGGTTGAGCTGTTTGATGCATCTGGTATTCGGGTGTGGTGTCAAGGCGAGTGGCTCATTACCACACTTTGAACACACCCCGTGGCCACCATTCGTTGCAGATTCTTGTTGAGCTGTGCTTGAGCTTCCTTGGCTCCCTTTTCGGTTGTAGCCTTCAGCGGTTATCCTGTGTTTCATCATAGCATCTGCATTTTATCTTATGCTTTTCTTTATCTGTTTCAGTTGCTCTCCGTACTGAGGTTTGACCCCATGTCCCTCTGGGGCTTGGTTTGTTTGTTTGCCTGTTGTTGTTCATGTTTCCCAGGTTATTCAGCTGGTCGTGGTGCTGACCCAACTAGAGGTGCCCCAGGAGGTGGTTAGAGTATCCCAATAGCATATATCATATTTATATGTATCAGTACAGTTAGCCAGGGGATGCCCTGTGCTTTTGTTGTAGTATGCTATATTCGGTTGTGGTTGTTATCAGGTACTTGATACATGTTTATGCTGTACCGTTTGTTGTGGTGCTTTTGTTAAACTGGGATATCTATTTTGAGTATTGTCGTATTTTAAATTATATTGTTTTAAACCGTCAGGCCAAAAGCAAAAATTTTACCCGCTTTATAGTAGCTTCCGCTTGTGTTTATGTGATTTTACTCTGTTGTGAGCACGAGGCCTGACATTTTTGGTATCAGAGCTTAAGCTGGGATAAGCTCGATTTCTTTGATCACACTTGAGTCTAGGCACAGTGTCGTGTGTTGCATGTGCTTGACCTATGTGATTATGTGCTGCATATTGTTGTGATATATATGCTGTATCTGTTCTTTGTTGCCTTATCCTGTTGAGTGCCTTCGTATATGCCGCCTAGACGTAGAGATAGAGATAGGGGGCAGTTTCAGGAGTCGGAGGGACAGAATGAGGATCGGCATAGTGCTCCTAGTCGTACTCGTAGTAGCCGTGATGAAGAGGAGGAGGTTGAGGTTTTTCCTACCCCTGTAGAGAGAATGGACGTTGTGATAGCGAGTTTAAGAGGATGAATCCTCAGGTTTTCAATGGAGACAAGTCGAGCGAGGATGCAGATTCGTGGCTCCGGAACATCATTGGTCTTTTTGATCGTGTCCAGTATGACGACGATCTTCGTTTGAGCTTGGTGCCCTTCAGCTTAGAAAGGGTGCAGAGCGCTGGTGGCGAGGTGCTTCTAGTACTTTGTTGGAGACCGGGGTTGGGATTACTTGGGACAGCTTTTGCGAGACTTTTAGGCAGGAGTATGTTCCTGAGTCATATGTGAATGCCCGTGAGCGGGAGTTTGATCATGTGGAGCAGGGCTCGATGTCTGTTCGAGAGTATGCTAGGAAGTTTTCTTCTTTGTTGGCGTACGTCCCTCACGTTGCTGGCCGGGAGAGGGCCAAGAGGACCAGATTTTTAGAGGGTTTGAATGAGGAACTGTATCATATGGTGCTGACAAGAAAACCCAAGACTTATGCTGAAGCAGTGGATAGTGCTATCGATATTGAGGAGGGTTTGCGGAGTCGTCATGCTCGTAGGCAATTGGTAGCGTACTGTGGTCGTCCTGCTGGTCAGGGAGCGCAGTCTTCGCAGTCTTCCCAGTCAGCCCATCAGCCCCAGCAGCAGCAGCAGCCGCAGGTGGCGCAGCAGTCTGGCCGTCAGAGATTACGACCTCGCGGTCAACAGTTCAAGAAGAAGTCATGTTCTGGATCTTCTGGTTCAGGTAGCTCGAGTAGCAGCGGTTCTCGGGCTGAGTTCTGTGGCTATTGCGGTGGCAAGCATCCTTCTACCCAGTGTGTCAGTGTGCAGGGCTCCTGCAGTCTTTGCGGTCAGTATGGTCATTTTGCTAGGGTGTGTCCGTCAGCTGGATCGCAGCCAGTCGCAGCCCCGTCTCAGGGTCGAGGAGGACAGTCTAGGGGTCGTTCCCCTCAGTTTCAGCAGCCCAGGATTGGTGAGACTCAGTTCAGGCCGTTCCAGCAGCCTGGTCCATCACGATTCGGACAGTCGTCTCAGCCGTTCTATTCTGGACCTCAGCATGCTCAGGCCAACGTCATGACTAGGGACCAGGCGGAGGAGACGCCGAGCAGGGTGATCGCAGGTACATGTCTTGTTTTCGATTTTCCTGCACGTGTGTTGTTTGACACCGGTGCATCGCATTCTTTTATCTCTGATTCTTTTGTTATCGAGCATGGTTTGCATACCATCCCTTTGCGCGATGCTGTTTTTGTTTCTACCCCTGCCGGTGTGAGCCTGTTTTCCCAGGAGGTTTTGTTAGATGGCATTTTGAGTTTTGGGGAGCATGTGTTGATGGCGAATCTGATTCGTCAGATGTTGTGGGTATTCGATTGCATCGTTGGGATGGACGTGTTGTCCAACTATAGGGCCTCCATGGATTGTTTCCATGGGATTGTTCGTTTTAGTCCTTTGTCTGGCGAGAAGTGGGACTTTTATGGCCAGGATTCTCGATCGAATATCCCGTTAGTCTCAGCGATGGAGATGTTCAGTTTGTTGTCATTAGGGAATGCTAGTTTCATGATCTATGCTTTGGATGCGTCTTCTTCTTCTCGTGTGCAGCTTAGTGACATTCCCGTGGTGCGACATTTTCCCGATGTGTTCTCGGAGGAGATTCCTGGTTTTTCTCCGAGGCGAGAGATTGACTTCAGCATTGAGCTGGTGCCTGGCACAGCTTCGATTTCTCATGCCCCGTATCGTTTGGCGCCTGCGGAGTTGAGAGAACTCAAGGTGCAGTTGGACGATTTGCTGGAGAAAGGTTTCATTCGACCTAGCATGTCGCCGTGGGGAGCGCCCATTTTGTTTGTGAAGAAGAAGGATGGCTCAATGAGGATGTGCATTGATTTCCGCCAGTTGAATAAAGCGACTATTAAGAACAAGTACCCTTTACCCAGGATCGATGATCTGTTTGATCAGCTGCAAGGTTCTGTGGTGTATTCGAAGATTGACTTGCGTTCAGGGTACCATCAGCTGAGAGTAAGAGATCAAGATGTCGCAAAGACTGCTTTTCGTACAAGGTACGGACACTTTGAGTTCTTGGTTATGCCGTTTGGTTTGACTAACACTCCTGCAGTCTTTATGGATCTGATGAACCGGATCTTCAGAGAGTTCATAGATCAGTTCGTGATAGTGTTCATTGACGACATCTTAGTCTATTCAAAGACTCCTTTGGAGCATAAGGAGCACCTGAGAATTGTCCTTCAGACGTTGAGAGACCAGCAGCTGTACGCTAAATTCTCCAAGTGCGAGTTTTGGCTGGATCGCGTCATATTCTTGGGTCACGTAATTTCAGCCGAGGGGATTTCTGTGGATCCCAGTAAGGTTGATGCTGTTTTGAACTAGGAGCGTCCCAGGAATGTGTCGGAGATTCACAGTTTCTTGGGTCTGGCTGGCTGTTACCGTCGTTTCATTGAAGGATTTTCTAGCATAGCAAAGCCGAGTACTCAATTGAATCAGAAGGACAGGAGGACTGAGCAATGCGAGAATGCGTTTCAATTGCTCAAGGAGAAGCTGACTACTGCACCTGTGTTGGCTCTGCCGTCCGGATCAGGTGGTTTTGTTATTTGTTCTGATGCTTCGCTCAATGGATTGGGCTGTGTTTTGATGCAAAATGGTCGAGTCATTGCGTATGCCTCGCGGCAGTTGAAACCGCATGAGACTCGTTATCCAGTCCATTATTTGGAGCTAGCAACCGTGGTTTTTGCATTGAAGATCTGGCGTCATTACCTGTATGGCGAGCAATTTGTGGTGTACTCGGACCACAAAAGTTTGCAGTATCTGTTTTCGCAGCCTGACTTGAATGAGACAGCGTCGTTGGATGGAGCTGCTAAAGGACTTTGATTGCGAGATTAAGTATCAGCCTGGGAAATCGAACGTAGTGGCCGATGCTTTGAGCAGGAAGGCTAGTGATATGCTTGCTTCGTTGTATATTTCTAAGGATCAGGAGCATCTTAATACTACTGGTTGGAGATTTTACCCGGCTGAGGATTGTGTCGTGGTTTCTTCTTTCCAAGTGGAGCCATAGATTGTTTCGACTATTCGAGCAGCTCAAAGGACTGATCCTTCCATCCACGAGTTGAAGTTAAAGGTCAGGGCTGGAGAACTTGAAGATTATTCTGTTTCTTCTGATGGTTTCTTGAGGTTTCGTGGCAGGCTGGTTGTGCCTAACTCATTGATTTGAAGGAGGAGATCCTTCGGGAAGCGCACTGCAGCAGACATAGTTTTCATCCTGGTGCACGGAAGATGTAAAATGCGTTGAAGCCGCACTTCTGGTCTGGCCTAAAGAGCGACGTTGCTGAAGATTATTCTGTTTCTTCTGATGGTTTCTTGAGGTTTCGTGGCAGGCTGGTTGTGCCTAACTCATTGATTTGAAGGAGGAGATCCTTCGGGAAGCGCACTGCAGCAGACATAGTTTTCATCCTGGTGCACGGAAGATGTAAAATGCGTTGAAGCCGCACTTCTGGTCTGGCCTAAAGAGCGACGTTGCTGGATTCATTGCTCGTTGTTTGAACTGTCAGATGGTAAAGGCCGAGAGGATGAGACCTGGTGGTCTGTTGCAGAGTTTGGAAGTGCCCCAATGGAATTTGGAGCACATAGCGATGGATTTCGTGACACATCTGCCTCGTACCAGCAGAGGATGCGATGCTATTTGGGTAGTTATCGACCGATTGTCGAAGTCTGCACAATTTATTCCCTATGTTATGACCTTTTCTCTGAAGAAAATGGCAAAATTGTACGTGGATTTTGTGCTTAGATTGCACGGTGTGCCTGTTTCGATCGTTTTCGACCGAGATCCAAGGTTTACTTCCAGGTTTTGGAAGAGTCTGCAAACAGATCTAGGTACCAGATTGGCTATGAGTACCGCGTATCACCCCCAGACAAATGGCCAATCTGAGCGAACTATCCAGGCGTTGGAGGATATGTTACGAGCTGTTGTTATGGATTTTGGAGGTAGCTGGCAAGACGCGTTGTCTTTGGTGGAATTTTCCTACAATAACAGCTATCAAGTGACGATTGGCATGGCGCCGTTTGAGGCTTTGTATGGCAGGAAGTGCAGATCGCCGGTATGTTGGGAAGAAGTGGGGGAGAAGCAGCTATCTGCCCCAGAATTTGTGCAGCAAATGAAGGATCATGTGAATCTAATTCGACAGCGGATGAAGGCTGCCCAGGATCGCCAAGCCAGTTATGCTAATAAGAGACGTTGACCTCTAGAGTTTCAGGTTGGTGATCAGGTATTTCTCAAAGTTTCTCCGTTTCATAGTGTTATGCGCTTTGGTCACAAGGGAAAGTTAACCCCTCGTTACGTCGGACCGTATGAAATAGTTGAGAGGATTGGCTCTTTGGCGTATCGGCTGTTGTTGCCTCCGGAATTGTCTTCTCTACATGATATCTTTCATGTTTCCATGTTGAGGAAGTACGAGCCAGATCCGTCTCATGTGCTTAGAACTGACGAGGTTGAGCTAGATCAGACGTTGAGCTATCAGGAGTATCCCTTGCAGATCCTTGGTAGAAAAGAGAAACAATTGAGGAATAAAACCATTCCTTTGGTGATGGTGCAATGGATCAAGCATGGTAGGGAAGAAGCTACTTGGGAGCTGGAGGAAAAGATGCAGCGGGAGTGGCCGCATCTGTTTGAGTAGCTGTTGTGCTAGATTCCTAGTAGTTGTAGTTTTGGTTGTAATTCTTTCCTAGTTGTTGTTATTTGCTTGCTCAGTTATCTTGAACTCTTGGCCATGTGTTAGACGAATTTCTGTTTTGATAACCTGTTGTTGAGTTTTATTTTCATAATTGTTGTGTGAATTCGAGGACGAAATCCTTTTTAGTGGGGGAGAAATGTGAGACCTGAAATTTAATGAAGAATAATTCGTTGGAATAAATCGAATTGTAAGAAATTCTGGATGTTCATTTTTCAATTTGAAGGTTTCGTTTGCATTTTCGGGTCAGATTTCACATTTGGAGAAATTTTGGAAATTTTGGTATTTTTAAGTTAGAAATCTGTTTTGTGATCGGGTGAGATCTGAACAGGTTTTGTGAGGGATCTGTTCGGTTTAGTGGTGAAATCTGTTTGCATTTTTGAGAAATCTGGACGCTTGGTGTTGCGGCGTGTTTTGTGTTGCGTGTGAAATTTGTTTCGCGAGTTTAGCGTGCGAGTGAACAGATTTCTTCCAGCGTTCAGCGATCAGCGTGTTTTGTAGCGAGAGAGCATAATACATCGTCGTTTAGGAGAGATCTGATATTTCGTTAGCGCTAGGATCTGATTTGGAATCTACCTCGCGTGTTTTGTGTTGAGCCCAATACGATGTCGTTTAGATAAGTTAATACGTTTGGGCTTTTGAGCGCTGTTAGCGCATGTGTGGGATTTCCTATGAAATCTATTTTTGTCGGTGGTTGTATTAAACAGATTTCACGTGTGTATTTATATTAGAAGGTGTGGCCTTCGTTTTCATTAACCAGATCCCATGCTTAGAGAAATATTTCCCCGATTTCTTTTCTTCGTCGCGAACCCTAGGGTACTGTTCACCGTGAGTTTCTCCGGCGAATTCCCGTCATTTCCGGCCACCTTTTTGGACGTTCGAGGTAGAGTTGGACTCCTCTTGAGAAGCTCTTTCATTCCATACCACTTTTGGAGGCTGTCGTTGGCTGGAGCAAAAGCACGAAGCTGCTGTTTTGTTCGTGCGTTTCGTGGGTGCAGGTAGCCTTTCGATTTAGCTTTGAAATCTTGTTCCTAGCCTTGAATTAAGCTTCCTGTTAAGTTTTATTGTTGGGATTGGTCTCTGGTTTGAGTGTATGACTCCCAGCCGTGAGCTTTGGTATTTGGATGTGACTTTATGTGTATTGCCTGAGATCTGTTGTGCATGTGTTTAGCAGGTGTTGGAATCAGATCTCTCGGGCCTTTATTGTGGTAATCGTTTCATAGAATCAAGGTACGGATCTTGATCTTGAAATCCAGCTCGGATTAGCGTGGGATTTAATGTGAGAGCTGGTTTGCATCTCTGATTGGAATTGTCGTGCATAATTGCTGTGTATTGCTTGCTGTTGCATTTGTGTTATGCTAGCTGCTCTCGGTTGATTGCATACACGCAATTGTTCATGCGCATTTCACATCCCTTGCTTTGTATCAGTGAGATCTGTCGGATTTCTTGAGAAATCTGGTCGCAGCGCGTAATTGGTAGCACAAGATCAATACGCCGTCGTTTCGTGAGGTCTGGACGTAGTCGTTTAGGAGAGATCTGATACTTCGTTAGCGCTAGGATCTGATTTGGAATCTGTTAGCGCGTTTGTTGTTCATACCTTAGCAGCGTGTTTTTGTGTTGAGTGTAAAACGCTATCGTATTGATAAGTTGCTACGGCGCAATTTTGGTGAACGCTTGCGGGAGAGATCTGTGGCCTGAGTTTTGCGTTTAGCGTTAGCAATCAGATTTCACCCGTGGTGCTGTGCGACGTCGTTTTAGCGATTAGCGTGTTTGCTTATTGTTCAGATCTTAGTAGCGTTAGTTTCAGATTTCTCCAGCTTTTAACGCTTTTGGTTTTCAGCTCTCGCGTGTGGTTTTAGAGATCAGATTTCTCCGTGGTTTTGGAGCGAGTTCGTTTTGGGCTTTTGAGCGCTGTTAGCGCATGTGTGGGATTTCCTATGAAATCTATTTTTGTCGGTGGTTGTATTAAACAGATTTCACGTGTGTATTTATATTAGAAGGTGTGGCCTTCGTTTTCATTAACCAGATCCCATGCTTAGAGAAATATTTCCCCGATTTCTTTTCTTCGTCGCGAACCCTAGGGTACTGTTCACCGTGAGTTTCTCCGGCGAATTCCCGTCATTTCCGGCCACCTTTTTGGACGTTCGAGGTAGAGTTGGACTCCTCTTGAGAAGCTCTTTCATTCCATACCACTTTTGGAGGCTGTCGTTGGCTGGAGCAAAAGCACGAAGCTGCTGTTTTGTTCGTGCGTTTCGTGGGTGCAGGTAGCCTTTCGATTAAGCTTTGAAATCTTGTTCCTAGCCTTGAATTAAGCTTCCTGTTAAGTTTTATTGTTGATTTATTGTGTTGTTGTTTCTTACCAGGATGCGAGGGAGAGCGGCGATACCGCACTCTCATCTCCCTGCTGGGATTTGTTAGCCCTCATGCGCCGAGTGGTTAACTACCACAGTTCATGAGTTGTGCAACAGCAGGTTGAGTTGTTTGATGCATCTGGTATTCGGGTGTGGTGTCAAGGCGAGTGGCTCATTACCACACTTTGAACACACCCCGTGGCCACCATTCGTTGCAGATTCTTGTTTAGCTGTGCTTGAGCTTCCTTGGCTCCCTTTTCGGTTGTAGCCTTCAGCGGTTATCCTGTGTCTCATGTATAGCATCTGCATTTTATCTTATGCTTTTCTTTAGCTGTTTCAGTTGCTCTCTGTACTGGGGTTTGAACCCATGTCCCTCTGGGGCTTGGTTTGTTTGTTTGCCTGTTGTTGTTCAGGTTTCCCAGGTTATTCAGCTGGTCGTGGTGCTGACCCAGCTAGAGGTGCCCCAGGAGGTGGTTAGAGTATCCCAATAGCATATAGCATATTTATATGTATCAGTACAGTTAGCCAGGGGATGCCCTGTGCTTTTGTTGTAGTATGCTATATTCGGTTGTGGTTGTTATCAGGTACTTGATACATGTTTATGTTGTACCGATTGTTGTGGTGGTTTTGTTAAACTGGGATATCTATTTTGAGTATTGTCATATTTTAAATTATATTTTTTTAAACCGTCAGGCCAAAAGCAAAAATTTTACCCGCTTTTTAGTAGCTTCCGCTTGTGTTTATGTGATTTTACTCTGTTGTGAGCACGAGGCCTGACAGGTGAGCACTGGAGTGAACTATTAGAGTGGTCGTGATGCTCTTGTGTGTTGTTGTAGATTAGAGACCAGATTAGAGGTAAGCTGGTATGTGGCACGAGCTGGTTTGACTTGTGGAAGCATAAACTGTTCACTGTGCACCAGATTAGGCGCAAGCTGTTACGTAAGGACTGTGCGGAGTCCGTGAGCTGTTAACAGCTTAGGAGTACCGTGTAGCAGGGAACAACAGGCGTGATCTGTTCTGGGATTGTGAGCTGTTCCTGTAATACGCACTGTGATCTGAGAGTTTATAGAATAGCTTTGGGGCATTGTAAGTTGTTTAGAGTATCCTGAGCTGATAAGTAGGATACGTGCTGTGTTCAATTACTCCGAGCTGAGTTGCGTGAACTGTTAGACAGTAATGTTAGTGCGATCTGATCTACCTTGGTGCGAGCTGGTGGTGTAGCAGCTCTGAGCTATTAGCGATTGAGTAGTAAACTGTAAGCTGGGTTCAACTTTGGAAGTTACGCAGCTTCCTGGGCTAAGTAGTCAGATTTGGAAGCGTAAGTTGTGCTGCTGGGTCGATCAGCTTAGGTGGAAGCTAACAACAAAGAGCAGGTCCGTGAGAGATGTTGTTCTACATGAGCTGACCGGTGCGTGAGCTGGTCCATTGATGTGAGCTGTCGCTGGTGTGTTATGCTGGGTACGCAAGCGGTTAGCGGAGGAATCCCGTACTGGTTGTCCAAGCTGTTATCAGCTTTGAGGTCTGAGCTGAGCTGTTGAGGTGCGTGCTGGTCTAGGTAGTGCATATTGTTCTGGAGGCTGTAAGCTGAGCTGAAGGCTCTGAGCTGGTCGGAGTGCGTAATCTGGTCTGAGCTATGAAGATGTAGTCTGCTGAGAGCCTGAGCTGCTGGGAGAGCGTATTCTGTTGTGGTCGTGAGATCTGGGTATGCGAGAACCGACCTGTGTTGTGCATGATCTGGTTGGTTCGTAGTTGGGTAGATGTGGTCTGTGATTCCTGTGTTGGAAGGGAGATCTGATCTTTAGCTCTGTGTTAAGCTGGGTATTACGCAAGCTGTTGTGTATGCGATCTGATCTGAGTGCATAAACTGAGAAGACGCGTGATCTGGTGTGCGTGTATGCCTAAGCTGGAGCAGTAGAGGAGCTCTGAGCTGTTCTGTGGGAACTGTAGATCAAATCTGGAGTTCGGTAGTATATATGGGACAGTTGACCTGTTACTTAGTCATTTTTAGACCAAAATATCCTAACTCATTCTGTGTGTTCGAGAAGATACCTTTCCCCGAAACCCTTGATTGTTATTGTTCACCTGTGCCTTTAATTTCCGATTTTTGGAGTTCGGCCGACCAGCTTTGGTCAAGAGTGGTACCGTTGGAAACCCTTTCCAAACCAGTCAGTTCCATACGGTATTGTGGCCGGAGATGGTCGAAGGAGGAAACACGAAGTGATAGAGTGTGCGATGTCGTTGCTCCTCCCAGCTGCGTTGTTCTTTCGGGCTGGTAACCATGCATTGTAAGTTTTATTCCTTGTCTTGGCTTCGCTTTAAGACTAGTTCCATTAGTTGTAAAGTAGACCCGAGCTGGATGTTGTAACCTATGGTTTGCTAGCCCGCGGGTCTATTCCAGGTTTTGCTCCGAGCTGAGTCTCGTGAAGTAATGAGGTAGTCTATTGTATGTGTTGGTGGTTTTATGTCGATGCGTGCTTGTAGAGCTGTGGCTGTTTTCCCCTGAGCTGTTAGCACTCTCGTGGCTCCTGGCGTGGCAGTGGAGGAGCTAGCATGACCTATGCAGTGCTGGTGTGTGCTCTATTCTACCGTGAGTTTGG
>KV007494.1:3843-14729 GCA_001598015.1 Dorcoceras hygrometricum
GCAGGAAAACTTTGCGTTTATATGCAACCAGTCGCAAAGCAACCAGCAGGTAGCAACAGCATCCAGTCGAGAGCTTATATGAATCAGCTGTTGCTACACATCCAGTCGTTGGGAAATCCAGTCGACATGATACCCAGACGCAAGAAGAGAATAAGCAGGCGAAGTAAAGAGATTCAACCAGTCGCAAGATCCAGTCGTAGTGATGGATCAGCTGGAGCGAAGCAGTTGACAATTTACGAAGAGTTGCGAGAAATGGATGTCAACTGCTGAGCTAAATTCAAAATGGCGAAAACGACAAGAAGCCTGCAAAAGAAAAGGACACAAGTACTGTTCCCTGTCGGTGATTTACAGAACATATTTGAACGGGAAGATTGTTGTGTCCAACGGGTTTAATTTTACAGAGGCTATATATTCGAAGTGAAGCGCCATAGTTCGAGGTGTTGGTCACTGTGAAGCTATCATAGAAAATTAGTAAATTGCACAGTGGTCCAGCAGAGGGAAAAATGTATCTGAAGTGAAGCTGTCAATCACCATTCGAGAGAGAGCTTAATTGCAGTTGACAGTGGAGCTAGAATTAGCTAATTAGAGCACTTCCCTAGTGTGTGAGAAAAACAGAGAGTTGAGATTTTAAATGTATCACTCTCACACACCAAGATTTATTCACATCTATTGGTGAATGAATCTCGAAATCTTTTCAACAGAACCGTCCAAGCACGATGACGCAAAACTCATGTGTATGTAGTCAGTCACACAGTTGCGGCTGTTGTGCATTTGTGAAGTAGTGGATCCTTCCGAGGTGGAAGAAGGGGAGATGTAGGACATTGAGGTCCGAACTTCCAGAAACAAACCTGCTGGTCCATTTACTTAAGCTTTCAGTATTGCATATTAAACTTAGCATTCATCGCATAACAGTATTTCAGCACTTGTTCTTATTTAGCATCGCATACACAGTTTAGCACACAAGCACTTTGCAAGTCTCGAACAGATTTATGTTTTACATAAATCTGTTTGAGTTGTTTTAAAATATTAGGATTTAGTTCTGGTATTTTCCGCATGATTTTTAAATCATACCAGATCTGTCTCCGGTGCTCTTCTGGTGAGTTTTTATGTGTTCAAGAACAAGAGGTATTGCACCTCAAGTGTTGTAGCAGCGCGCAAAACTTTCTAAAGTCTTTTAACAAGCGCGGCTGCTGATCCTATTTTCGGACCAACAAAAGCTTTACCAAGCTTCGGGCAGAATGAATACCGCCTTTATTTTTTAAAATAGAACGTATATGTTTTCCCAACTGACACACAGAACAAATATTGTCTTTTGAAAAATTTATTTTTGGCATAACAGAAACCAATTCAAGCTTACTCTGTTTGACAAGTGTTTTGCAGTTAAGATGATTCATTCTTTGGTGCCACACCAGCTCTTGGAAGAGTCAGCTGCTAGGAAAATCTGTTCAGATCCTAGATGCTCTGACCAGTTGACAATGTAGGTTTTCCCCGATTTGTTTCCTACCAACATTGTCATCCCATCTGGATTCTGAACTGTGCATGTGTGCTTTTGAAAGTTAACTTTGTAACCATTGTCACACAGCTGACTTATGCTAATCAGATTATAACATAAATTCTTAACTAGAAGCACATAATTAATTGATAGATTACCATGGGTAAGCTTACCCTTACCCACAGTGTTACTGTGTGAATTGTCACCGAAGACAATTCTTAGTTCTTTGTGTGGCGTCAGATCTGATAGCAGCTTTGGATATCCAGTCATGTGCCTCGCACAGCCACTGTCCAGATACCATTTGTTTGATTCCTCCAAAGCTGTGTACCTGTTATCCTGCAATCACAAAAATAAACTTTTGGTACCCAATTTTACTTGGGTCCAAATCGGATTACCCCTTTCAGGACCCATACTTGAATTACCTTTACAGTTTTCCCAGTATGGATATCCACTAGGGTTCGTGCAGAAATCATATGTGATCTGTTGAGATTTTGATTTGTATTATGACCATTCAGATCACGTTTGGGCTGAACCTTTATCCATACAGATTTGGCCTTCGTTGAACCATGCCTTTGCTGGTTCGGAACAGACGATTTAGGTCCAGCTTTTGCTTTATCCTTCTCAAGTCTGTTCGTTAGCCAGCTGGGCTTGCTGTTCTCAGGCTTAATATATCCAATACCGGTTTTGCCTTTATGGTTAAGCTTTCCCATGGTCTAGTCATCATACTTGACCGACTCATATGCATCGTGTATCACACTGGCTTTGACAAAATTCATTTTCTTGAATTTATCATCAGCCAGATTTGACTGAGTACTTGTTTCCCCAGAGCTGCTTTCACCAAAACTAAAACCTAAGCCAGATTTGTCATTCAATGGCTTCTGGGTCTCATCCAGATTGCCTAAGGAAACATAAGACTTAGTCCAGGAGCTCATCACTTGACTTAATCTCTCATTTTCAGATGAGAGCTCATAGGACTTTGTTCTCAAAAGATCATTCTAGATTTTCAGCTTACTCAACTCAGTTTGTAAACTGTCAGATGCCCCAAGCTGAGCAGTTCTTGGTTCTACTGAACTATTTTTAAACATCTGTTTTCAGCTATAATCTCCTCGAATGTCTGATACAGCTTTCAGTATTCATGGACCATTTCATTAAGTGCATTGATGAGGTCCTCTTGTGTAAATTCACTATTAGAGATGTCAAATACCTCATCATCAGTTGTCTGGTTGGCCATCAAGCAGTGAACTTCTTCTTGCTCAGTTTCACTGGATGAGCTGCTTGATGTTGAATTAGAATCCGAGTTCGCCCAGTTTCTGTTACTCTCCTCAGCAAAAAGAACCTTCCGGTCATTCGTCTTGTGGGGCCTCTTCTCAGATCTGTTTCTTCTTCTTTCTGTGGATCTTTCTTTGGACCGCTCTATGGACCTCTTGTCATCTTTCTTGGGCCTGTTGTAATCTTCTGCGAAATGCCCTGGTCTGCCACAGTTATAACAATTTAAATCAGTAGTAATCTTGTCAGATTTATGAGCATTGTTATAATAGAATGAAGGGTTTTGAGTTCTTCTCATGAATTTCCCAAACTTCTTGACGAAGAGGGACATGACGTCATTGCTGATCTGCTCTGCTGACTTGCTTGGTGATCAATGTTCAGATGTCATAGCAGCAGGAGCTTTTGTGGGTTGTGATGTTGATGGCGCCTCAGATTTGGTCTCCGTCTCGAACTCGTAGGCTTTCAGATTTGCAAATAGATCGTGGAGTTCTAGCTTGTTTAGATCCTTGGACTCTCTCATGGCCATTGCTTTAAATCCCACTCCCTCGATAGTGCTCTCATGACCTTCAGAGCCAGTTCTCTGTTGGAGTATTCTTTTCCCAGACTAGTCAGCTCAATCACAACAGCACTGAATCTCTCGTCGAATTCTGCCATGGTCTCGCCTTCTCTCATCTTTATGGACTCATATTTCTGCTGGACAACAGTCATCTTGTTCTCCTTGGTCTCATCATTACCTTCACAGATTTGCGTCAACTTCTCCCAGATTTCTTTAGCAGTAGCGCAGGTCTTGATTTTGCTGAACATATTCTTGTCCAACGTCTTGTATAGAATATCCTTCGCTACATTATCCAGATTCGCCTTTTTCTTATCCCCTGGTGTATACTCCATTCTGGTCTTTTCTATCCACTGTGGAGCACCAGTTGTGATCGCCATCGCCGTATTAGCCTTCATAATGTTCATGGGTCCATCTGTTATGACGAACCACATGTCATTATTTTGCGTGGGTAAATGGGCTTGCATCCGGATCTTCCAATCATCGTACTCCTCCTTAGAAACATAGGAATTTTGTTGTGAGAAGTAGACATTTTAGATATAGATCAGCCTGTTCAATAACTGAGATTACAGGGCTCTGATACCAAGTGATAGGATCAATGGAATCAAAAATAGAGTTAAAATAAGCCCAGAAGTTCAGAAGGGGGGGGGGGTTGAATGAAATCCTTCGTTTTTAAATTTTCGAAACCTTTAAAACTGATTTTACAAGCCTATGCTTAAATCAGATCTGACTGACAAAATCCGAGGCTCTCAGTCTAAATCTGTTTTCTCGGTTAACAAATACTGTGCGGAATGAAATCGATTAAATAGTGAATAGTTAATAATAAAAATGTGGTGCAAGTAAATAAAGAGATAGGGTCGAGAATTTGTTTCTGGAAGTTCGGATCTGAAATCCTACATCTGCCCTTCATCCTTTTCAGGAAGGTTCCACTAGAAGATTTGATGTGTACAACTTCTGTGAACACCCGATCACTCAAGCCTCGCTACAAGTGAACTCCTAGCAACTTCTATCACACAGATTACACTGCTGAATACAACAAATGTATTTTCGTGTGAGACCCGAAATATTATTGGATGAATTGAGTTAATTAATCGAGTTTAGCATAGACCAGATTTTGCGTGAACAGATCTATGATGAGCCAACTTTGAGCTGGTATACTCGGCATAGTTATCGAGTTAGAATTTGCTTCAGAAACAGCTCTGAAATGTTGGAGAATTTCATGGGAAAGTGATCATATTTGAGTGCTGGTCAGCTTTGGTTGGTCGCTTTCATATTTGGTGATGAAATCTGGTGGTCGCGCGCTATTTGGTTACGCGTGTTGGAAGTTCTACGAGGGTGGTGATGCGACATTGTTTTGGGATAAGCCAGATCTGAGTTGCGTGTGTGGTTAGTGATACGTGGACAGGTCCAGTCTGTTGTTCCGGTTCGTAGTGATGGGATAGACCGGTGAGGTTCATGATATTCAGCTTTGACTGGTCAACGCTTGTGTGAGATCTGGTCTTTTAGATCTGGGTTGCGAGGTGGCGACGTTTTGATGACGGCTGGAGGGATGCGATGTGATGCCGTTTAGCAATTCAGATTTTGTATTAGCGGGTGATGTGTCCTAGCGAGCGAGCGGTCCTCGGTGCGACGTCGTTTGGATAAGTTACAAATCTATTTTAGCGTAGAGTCCAGATCTGGAGTGATACTCAGATAGGAGTTGGGATCAGCTTTGAGCCTAGTTGTCGGTGACTGTTGTATGTCAGATCCGGGAGACTTAAGTTGTTTTAATAGAGGACTTTGACTCTGGTCTCGCGATATTGTTCCGACACTTAGAAATATTTCTCGAAAGATAACTCTGTCGTGATACCCTAGCTAATGTTCACCGTAGCTTATTTCTTTCAATTGCCAGTGGTAGGAAGCTCCGAAGAACATAAGAGTGGTAGTGCTGGACTCCTCTTGTTAAGGCGTTTCGTTCTGTACCGCTTTCGCAGGCTTTGGGTCAGCTGGAAGAAGATCGTGAAGGAAGCAGCTCTGTGTGTCTGTTAGCATAAGCGTAGAATTGCTTCTGCCGTTCAGGTAGCTAGTTGGGTAAGTGTTAGTTCCTCCCCTGTGCTTCGTTTAGAGCTGTTTGTTGAGCTATAAGGGTAGGACAGAGCTGGAGGAGTTCGTAGCTCCCAGTTCGTAGCTTTGAGCTTTGCGTCCCTGAGTTAGCGTTGTTGTTTGGCTTAGCAGGTTTCAGATTTGGTTGCTCGGGACTGCTTTTGTTGTAATTAAGCTCAGAACTAAGGTACGGATGTGAGATTGTTTTACAGCGTTGGATTTGGCATGGATATATGTGTCTGCTTGCTGATCTATTGTGCAGTGTATGCTTTTCGTTGGCTGTGTTATTCATCTGGTACAGTATGATGAGACGAGTGGGTAGCTCCCATATGCTCGCATACCCCATGGCCACTATTTTCCAGTTGTTTGGATTCAGTTGTTGAGCAGTTCTTGAGACCCTTTGGCTCCCTGCTTTCGGTTGTAGCCTTGTTCTCATGCATGGAATTCGCATTTTATCTGTTGCTATTTAACTGCTGTTTTTCAGTTGCTCTCCGTACTGGGGTTTGACCTCGAGGTCCCTCTGGGGCTAGTTGTCTTGTCTGCTTGTATGTGTTTTCAGGGTACCATGGTTTCACCGCTGATGATGGAGTGGATCCAGCTGGTAGTGCACCAGGAGGTGGCTAGAGTGTCCCAGTTATATATAGTAGATACATATTATATCTTTTTTATATTTTATTGTATCTATGTTTAGGGAGAGACCCATCTCCGTGTTGATTGGGAGTCACTCAATGTTGTATCGTTGTATGTTATTGGAGTTGGTTTGCGAGCGTTGTAAAACCAATACTTGAATATCAATGTATTTTTAACTTATTTTTTTCAAAGTCAGGCAAAAGCGAAAATTTTTGTCAGGCCCCGTGTTAATTACTCACAATTAACACATAATAAGCGCATAAACACGGAAGCTAAAATCAGGGCTTAAAAATTTTTTCGAAATCATTTGGGCCTGAACGTAAAAACATACATTCAAAATATTGATAATCAAAATATAAGTTAAATCAAACTCATACAACCAGGTAGCAACTACAATTCAAATCGAATACATATCCCCAATACACAGCAACACGGGGCATCCCCCGGTTCAGTACATATCATAAATATAACTGGGACTCATGGGAATGGGGATCGACCAGCTGTACCACTGCTCTGTCCAGTCTGGCTACCTGAAGATCCTGCAAATGGGTAACACAGACCCAAGACACAAAATCAGGAAAACAAAATACGAGGTCAAGCCTCAGTACGAAGAGCTATCTAAACAGCTAACATGCAACATGTCACATGCCATAAATCAATGCTATGAATGCATGAGGGATATTAAAGAATCGGATATCTAGACCAGTCCATCAACTGGCAATTCAAATCAAGCCTCTATACCACGCACAGCCAATCAGCCGGTGGAAATAATCGATCCGTGATCATCGTGGCCCATCAGCCCATCACATCTCGGTGGTAGACACTCGAATCCGGTAGTCACCACTCTAATGATAGCGTTGGACTTTTCTGGCACGACTCATCAGTCGGCCAGTCACAACGTGGCACCCAATCAGGTCATCAAATCAATCTGTCAAAGGCTCAATATGAATTCCACAGATTTCACAACACTGAAATATAGTCATGTTCGCGCTCAAAGCTGCTAAGGGCTGCTCAATCGTACCTCAATTCCACAAATTCTATCTCACAAATTCGAACAGAGCAAGGCAGGAATTCACGGCCTGCAAAACAGATTTCTCCTGGTTCGAAATTCTCAGCAGAAGGCTTCAAGGAACTGAAATCTGTTCAACGCAGCTAAAATCTTAGCTCAAATCTAAACATAAACACGTTAACACCTACGGCCAGAATTCAACACTTGTTCTATTCATCTACGCAGGTATTAACTACAATTTACCGAGCTCAAAACAACGAGGAATGCTCACCCAGAAGTTCAAAAGAGCTGGATGCAGAATCTGCTCAACGGGAAATTCACACGCAGAAGCTTTCGGGATAATCCAACTCGTTGTTCCTGGCTTCCTAACTAGCATCAATAGGAAGAGCAAGTCTCAAGGAGTCCAGCGCCACCAGTATCGTCAAAAAAAGAGGCTGGAAGCGACGGGAATCGGCGATGGAAAGTTACGGTGAACAGTAGCTATTCGAGGGTTTTGAATAGGAAGATAAGAAATATCAGGTCTAAAATGCTCTAAGTATAACTCAACACTTATATTTATTTTTTCCACCAAATAGCTACAAAACAAGTCGAACACCGACAAAAACAGAGTCCTATAACTTAAAATATCGCAAAACAGATCCTTCGCTAATGCGTTAAGTCCCATCAGACCTCACGCTATACAAATTCTCGCGCAACCATCAAAACGACAGTGTTTAGGTAAAAACAGATCTCACCATCAATGCTAAGGAGCGAAACGACGGCGTTCTAAAGAAATAAATCTCAGCGCTAAAACATGCGCATAACATAAAACGACGTCGCAGGCTAAAACAGATATCTTCTCAACGAATAACGCTAAGGACCAGATCTCTACTACGCAATAGCCAAAACCAGACGTCAAAGCTACACGTTGACCAACACGTGTCACCATCTCACGTAACACGCTAACGCTACCAGATCCCTCACGCGAAACCAGATCTCTCCTATGAACGCGATCACATTACCAACATGAGATCTACTTACGTCACCAGATCTCTCATCACAACTAAATGCGTTGACCCGTGTTGAAATCTGGAAATCACGAAATGCAAACGCTTCCCTCTTGGTCATCCAGACCTCACCAACACGACACCGTTTAACTCAAATCTCGTGGCAATTCACGCACGTCAAGGAAAAACCAGATTTCTATTATAACTTAACCAATTCAACTCCAAACACGACCAGATCTCACCCAATAACTTTAGCGAACAGATCTCACTCACCAGACCTCTCCGCTTGCGCTAAAATCAGCGTTACTAAGGAAATCAGATTTCTACAATTCAACTCCAAATTCCAATCGGATTTCACCCAAAATCCTAAAATTCGAAATCTAAAAATATGATTAATCCCTAATCCAAAACCTGATTCCTCACATTCTCCCCAACTTAAGAGATTTCGTCCTCAAAATCAAAGACAACAAGGGCAGAAGCAATCAAACATTCAAACCAGCAAAAGATCTGCTCAAATTCGAAACAAAAACCAGAAATTTAACTGGAAAAATCTGCACAATCAGTGCTCAAACAGATGAGGCCAGTCTTGTCTCATATTCTCCTCAACTTCCCAAGTTGCTTCTTCTCGGCCATGCTTGCTCCATTGGACCATCACCAACGGAATTATCTTGTTTCTCAGCTGCTTCTCCTTCCTATCCAAAATATGCACCGGATATTCAACATAGCTCAAGGCAGAATCCAGCTCAACTTCGTCGGTTCTTATAACATGGGACGGATCTGGCTCATATTTTCTCAACATAGACACATGAAAGACATCATGCATCGCTGCTAATTCCTCGGGCAGCCTCAGTCTATAAGCCAACTTTCCAATCCGCTCAACAATCTCAAAAGGACCAACGTATCTGGGAGCTAACTTGCCTTTAAATCTGAATCGCATGACGCTCTTGAAAGGAGAAATCTTGAGAAACACACGATCGCCCACCTCAAACTCTAACGGTCGACGTATTCTATTAGCATAGCTAGAGAAATGGTGTTGAGCAGCTTTCATTCTACTCCGAATCAAACCAATCTGATCCTTCATGTGCTGAACAAACTCCGGTGTAGAAAGCTGTCTCTCACCAACTTCTTCCCAACAAATCGGGGATCTGCACTTTCGACCATACAACGCCTCAAACGGAGCCATTCCGATAGTCACCTGGTAGCTGTTGTTATACGAAAACTCAACCAAGGACAAAGAATCCTGCCAGCCACCACTGAAGTCCATCACAATTGCACGCATCATATCCTCTAAAGTCTGGATAGTCTGACTTCGAAAGTCTATCAATCACAACCCAAATAGCATCACATCCCCTGCTCGATCGAGGTAGATGAGTTACGAAATCCATCGCGATATGCTCCCAATTCCATTGGGGCACCTCCAAACTCTGCAGAAAACCACCAGGTCTCATTCTCTCGGCCTTGACCTGTTGGCAATTCAAACAACTACCAACAAAAGCCGAAATGTCGCTCTTCATGCCTGCCCACCAGTAGTGAGACTTCAAGGCATGATACATCTTCCTTTCGCCTGGATGCACACTGTACCGACTACAATGCACTTCATTCATGATGGACTCCTTCAAATCAATCAGGTTGGGAACCACTAATCTCCCTCGAAATCTCAGAAAACCATCCGAAGAAACAGAGAAGTCATTAGACTGACCATTCTGGGCCTTAATCCTCAACTCATGGATATAGGGATCAGTCCTCTGCGCCTCCCTGATGTCATGCAAAAGCTGTGGCTCAACCTGCATCGTAGAAACCATGAAGTACTGATCGCTCGGCTGAAATCTCCAACCAGAAGTACTCAATTGCTCATAGACTTTTGAAGCATTCAAAAACGAAAGCATTGCAGGCTGGGTCTTCCTACTCAATGCGTCGGCAACTGTTCATCCGCCTAGGATGATACTGAATCTCACAGTTAAAGTCCTTGAGCAACTCCATCCACCGTCGCTGCCTCATGTTCAAGTCTGACAACGTGAATATGTATTTCAAGCTCTTGTGGTCGGTGTACACCATAAATTCTTCACCATAAAGATAATTCCGCCAAATCTTCAAGGCAAACACTATCGCAGCCAACTCCAAATCGTGAACAGGGTACCTCATCTCGTGAGGCTTCAACTGTCGAGACGCATAGGCAATCACATACCCGTTCTACATCAAAACACATCCTAAACCATTGAGAAAAGTATCGGAGCACACCACGAATCCTCCGGATCCAGACGGTAGAGCCAACACAGGAGCAGTAGTCAACTTCTCCTTCAACGTCTGAAAACTGTTCTCGCACTCATCAGTCCACTCAAATCTCTTATCCTTCTGAGTCAACAGAGTCAAAGGCATAGCTATCGAAGAAAACTTCTCGATAAAACGCCTGTAATAGCCAGCCAAACCCAAGAAACTACGGATCTCAGAAACATTCCTAGGTCTCTCCCAGTTAAGAACTACTTCGACTTTGCTCGGATCTACCGAAATTCCTTGTGCTGAAATCACGTGACCCAAAAAGATAATTCTGTCCAGCCAAAATTCACACTTGCTGAACTTAGCATAGAGCTGCGAGTCCCTCAATCTCTGCAATACCAGTCTAAGATGCTCCTTATGCTCTCTCAAGCTCCTTGAGTAAATCAGGATGTCATCAATAAAGACGATCACGAACCGATCAATATACTCGCTGAAGACGCGGTTCATCAAATCCATGAACACAGCTAGGGCATTCGTCAACCCAAACGGCATGACAAGAAACTCATAATGCCCATATCTAGTCCGGAAAGCTGCCTTCGCCACGTCAGCGTCTCTAATCTGCAACTGGTGATAACCAGAGCGCAAATCAATCTT
>KV007495.1:8613-25896 GCA_001598015.1 Dorcoceras hygrometricum
ACCCCAAGTGAGTCGGTAAACGGGTCAAAGTGAGGCACCTATCATGTAGAGTCTCAATGATGTTTCGTGTAGTGAGGACTAATCAGTACAACCAAGACCTCGGACTTATCCACTCGACAATGGTAACTACTTGGAAAGTCCGAACGAGGGTATTTCGATAGATCACCAGGTCACTATCCATCTGCATGCTCAGAACATCACAATGTTCCCTACCAATGAAACATGGTACTTCACATCGCAGATGCTAGTCTCAAGCTCGGGTGGTCTTATCCTCATTTTGACGGCCCTATCGACTAGGAACGAGTTCAGAATACACAGTGACTATTAGATGTGTTTCATGATAGCCATCATATCCACTATCACATCTAACATACACTATAGTGCATTCTAGGTCTTTATCCAACACAATTGTTAACATTATAACATAATGAAAATAAAGAATGCCATATATGAAATGCGTATTTCATAAATAAAGATCGTTATACACAAGAGTCTATAAAACCCACACGCCACAAGTTGGCTAGTTGGGCATCTACTCTAACAATACTCAATTCGAAAACCAGGTCCTCTTATCTAAGCCAAAGCTGCTCACAGCTGAAAGAACAGTATCCACCCCACTTAATCTATCGCAACTGATATTCCCGCTCGTAAACAGATCTTGCAACAGATCTCGCTCTAAGCCAAAACAGATCTCTACTAACTCAAACGACGTCACAGAGAACTACTGTCGCAACTGGACCCGTCACCCGCTACTCACTGCTGAACAACAAACCAACATCTGTTGACAAAGAAACACGGATCTCACACACAGCTGACGCTAACGCAAACGCACAGCTGAGTATTCTTCGCTAATCCAAAACGCTGTCGTTCCAACTAATCCAAACGACGACGTACAAGCACCCGCTACTGAAAGCACGCTATCTCACAACTGAACACTAGCGACAACAGAACTTGCTACAACTGCTGAATACAACCACTCAGCGATAGCTGCTTATGTACCACTGCTGAACACCAACAATCAGCGATGACCCGCGCTAAATATTGAACAGCTTCCGTGAAAGAACTCAACTAACCAAAGCTGTTCTAAAGAAAACAAAATCCGATAGCTTCTCTAAGCACAACAACTCAAAGCTGATCTCGATAAAACCTGATTAATTAACTCAATTAATCTCATCAGCTTTTCGGGTCTCACACTTTGTGATTCTGGCCTCGCCCCCTTAGAGGAGTGAAGATTAGGGACTGATCAGTAAAGCATGAACATATAGGAATATCAATGCTACTTGTTCTCTGCTATGTGTTCTTTATGTCCTTCGATTTTGGTATATGTGTACGTACGAAGTTGTTATGCTCGAATGATTTCCTCCACTTGCTGAGTGTTTCCTTAAGAATGAAGAGCTGATTGAGGAAGAGGAGCAATAGATGTTTTGGGGCTGGTGAAAATGCATTAATCTGTATTTCGCTTCGGCATTTCCATTATTCATGTTGTAAACACAATCAATTTATTTCGTAATAGACTGATCTTTGATCTATACTAGGAGTCTTAATGTTTTGTAACATATAATTGTTAAACACTGCCTGTCATGTGCCTCGATCCCGGGTCATGACATTTTAATGGTATCAGAGCAGCCAGGTTCATAATCCGACTGCAAACCCACAAGTGTAAAATTTTGATAGATTGGGAAGAACTTGCATTTTTTTGCATGGGACCAGTGCTACCCCCTCTGAAATGGTCCAATGAGTAAAACACACAGTCGTGACGTAACCCACTTTTTGGCCAAATTCCTTCGTTTAGGCCTCCGAAATTGCTTTTTTTCTATTTTTGGAAAGTTTCGTAACTTCTCGTAGGGAACTTCGATTCCAATGTTGTCGATTAGTCTATAATTCCTACTGCTGATATTCATAATCCATGAGATATATCATGTTATCCATCATCCGAGGTCCTAAGCCTTTCCAATTACTTATTTCAGTAACTGGCTCATTTAATCCCCCGTACTTGTGCCGTAGCCACTATTCATATGAAGAAGATAGCCCTTGACAATCAAAGTCCAGTAATTCGTCACCTTAGGGCCAAGTTAGCAATCGAAATACGGGAGTCAGCTGCCACAAAGGGGGAGTTAGGGAAGAAAGTAGCGTGCCGGGAACATGAATTACAACTACTAAGAAATGATAATTGTGTTCTACAAAATGTTGTGACCCTGTATCATAAAGACATCGGCTATCTCACGTCCCAGTTGGTTGAAGCACAAAAGGAATACAGAAGCAACCAAGTAGGGTTAGAGGCCTCTCACACAACTATTGTCGGACTCACTGAGATTGGTCTTTTCATGTCAAAGAAGATTGGAAATATGAAAATAAAGATATGGCAGACTGGAGAGAGCCACTTGGAATGTCATCAAAAACTGCTGGCTAGCATCCAAGAGGCCTAAGATAGGATCCAAGAACAACAACTAACCATCGAGACACTGATGAAGGAAGACACTATCCTACTCCAAATGATTCAGGTTTTACAAGAAGACAATGATGAATTGGAGGAAGAGCTGGAGGAGTATCTGGAAAATGAGGGACTTTTGGAGATCCCGTGGGAGCCATTGCTGAGTGGGAGATTGTTGATGAGTAGAGAAGATGTCTTATTTCTTGCTTGCAAATAAACATTATATTCAATTATTGTACACTCCAATATACTCAATCGTTTTATTTTAAGATCAAATAAGAGTTTAATGATTACCCCGCCGTACGAATTTTAGCCTTCGAATATTCACCACTATATACATTAATTCTTTAAGAACTCTTAGAAAATTTTTTACTATGGCAGGAGAAGTATAGTAACAGCGGGTGCCCCGCCAAACCATAACAACGTGTGGATGCCGACCAACAGGTCGGTGTACACCACCAACTTGACTGATTAAAGACTTGCGAATGTCATCCTTGGATCGGGGTGTTCCACCAATCTTGAATCCTTGTATGCTTGATCAAGTGATGATTGATTACTGGAGGAAATGTTTGAGCCACACTTCATAGAAGTATTTTATTTAATGGTATTTGTTTGACAAAGTTGATGAAATTGTTGTCTGGAAAAAGGTCAGGTCCTAATTTTGATTAACATAAACCTGCTATTATATTTATGATCTGTTTACTTGAGTGCACAGATCTTGCTGGATGCAGATCAGAACAGATTGTAGCTGACAACTGAAGAATTGGATAGTATTAACCAAGAGCTAATCTTAGTTAAGAATAATGGTTCAGAACATATACAGATCAACTGAACAGACCAGCTAAGAACAGATCAGATAGTATGAGTACAGATCAGCTTATTGTAGAGATTCAGTTCATATCAGAACAGTTAAGTGAGCAGAACAGTATAGAACAGACCAGATTAGTATGATAATTCAGATCAAATCAGTACAGAACATGGCAGAAGAGTAGAAGAAATCATATCATAGCATAATAGATCAGATAAGAACAGATTCAGATAAGAAGAACATAGCAAATCTGAATAATAGTTCAGCGGGCAGATCAGATTGGAGCTTCGCAGTAGATCAGTTCAGATAAAGAACAGAGTCTATAGAACAGAACAGAGTAGAACGAAATTCGAATCATATCAGCACAAGCTACAACACAAGCTATCAGCTCAGAAGGACAAATCATTTTGAACAAGATTGATTCATAACAGAATAGAATAAGTACAAACTGATTTGTTCAATATGACAAATGTCAGTTCAGAGAAATCAAAGACAATAAATATCATTAATCTTGTACAATGAAAAAGTACAAAGTGTACTAACTTTACAGAAGCTTTTCAACGACTAGAAACTTGTACCCAACATTATATCAGATCAGAGGCTATAAATACAAAGACTGAACTGATGCGAGAAATGAGGTTGCGTGCTGCAAGGGCGAGAATAGAGAGAAAAGCAAAAGCAACAAACGAAAAGCAAATGTCGTCGAATTCATTGAAGATCTTGAAGAAGAAAACGGTGTGAGTGGATATATTTGAGAATATATACTGTAATAGATTAATCCCCACACACACACTTTCATTGACATATACGAGAGTTGAGCGTAAAACAAAATCAATAAAACCATTTGCTTTAAGCTCGCTTACTTAACATCTACTCTAACACTGACATCATCCATACATATGCCTGCACATGCATTGCCATCTAACCCTCGGGCTCTACATTAACTATGCCATAAACCCGTGGATATGTAAGCGTACAACTCACACCTTTACTGAAAAGCCCCACCAAAGCCATGTGGATGTTGAACTAAGGCATACGATTTATTTGCGGTTACATTTAATCCATAAAATGAAAGTACACTTCTTGGAACACAAGCTGCAATTCATAAGAACGCAGGTCTCAAAGAAATAAATCTCACAGCTTCAAATACGATATAAATCTCTGTAGATCTTTTTATTTATCAAAAAATCAAAATAAGCTAAATAAAAAGAGACAATATTGTCTCCTCAATTAATTGATATTGAAAACCAAATATTAGGCAATATATAAAATAGAGACAACCACTGTAAGAAACACCCGAGAAATCATTTCACATCCTATAAATGCCTTTCTTCCTCCATCATTCTTCTGATCAAAAGTTGTTCCCGTTGCATTTGAAGCGGAACTACCTGTAATTTATTTAGAACATTAGAATTAAAGAAAGAGGCAATTTAATTCATTCAGTAACTAAGTTACTCATAAAAAAAATTAAGGCCTATTGTAAGCTCTGAATAAAATGATGTGCTCAAAGTTTTTAACAAGCATAGTTTTTTTATTCAATCAGGGAGTTTTGTTTCTTTACATAAAAAAAAGTAAAAAGAATTATGTTGCAGATCATTGAATTCAGAACCGGTACAATCGAAACCGATTTGGAAAAAATCAGATTCAAGGTTCAGAGTGGTTCCATATTGTTTTCCATGGAACTGGAGCCGTTTCCTATAATTTTGGATCCTTGACCGGAACCAATGATTAATTAAGCATGCCTACTAATGCATAACAACTTGTGAGAATATATAATATAATTTTTTCTTATAAAACCGTTGCGCAACTTTTTATTTAATCAATTAAGTTAAAATTCTTTAAAAATTATTATAGGAAATTATTATTACTTTGTTTCAATTAAGTACTTATGTAATATCGAAATTTAATTCAAAATTAATTTGAATACACTACTATATCTAGAGTAATCATAGTGCATTATCACAAATTGATAGTTTCTGACTTGTTTGCATCGTTAATCTATCATTATAAAAAGTAGCTAACACTTTAACTATTTAAAATGTAATATATGCATACGTTATGATAAAAGATAAAATGATTTATGTCAAGATGAGATGCCGTACATTATATGAACAAAATATAAAATGATCTGTCCGTATTTATTTGAAATATATACAATATGCCTAGTACGACATGCATAGATCAAAGAGTTATTTCAACAAAACAATAAAAATTTTACACAATTATGTATAGTATATAACTTTCTTTCATGAGGAAGAGATGTTTGATAGAAGTCGGTAAATGAATTAGACTTGACGATACTTGTCAAACTTCTAGCCAATGAGTTTTTTAGAATCATTTCTAAATATTATAAAATAATTAAAATAAAGTCCTACAAACACTAAAAAAAAAGACAAAAACTAATATTAATGCTTATTACCAGAGGCGGTGGAAGGTGCCGGAGCACTATTAGTTTTATTGGCAGAGCGCGCGAAATCATCAAACACCTTAGCATCAGGTGAGTTTGGCGGAAGATGGAGAAGACCTGCACCACAGGTTTAAACAATAAAACTACGAGTGGACAAGTACTATTATATCATACGACATGATCTGCAACCTGTCCTGGATCACGTATTTGCCATAACTTTATCGTTAAAACATCTTGCACATCTTACTGCTATGATCTATACTTTGATTGAGTGAAAAAAGAGCGACTCACGAGGGCAGTCGGAGATGTTAGCGGGTGCTTGGCATTGAGCGGGCAAACTCAAGGCCAGTGTGGTATTAATCTTGAGGCCAAGGCTTGGATCATCCTTATCCTTCACCAGCAAACAGATACATTCAGGGCTTGTATTTATTACTTGTTTCAGACCAGTGCAGCATTCCTTTGGAGGTGCTTTAGCTTGGCCACTAACATAAGGAAGACACGTGACAAGCCCCGCTACTTGATTGGCACATTTCTCCTTATCTTTGTCGATGTCACTTGTTGCAAAACCAGCAAGAAGTATCAAAATACAAGCAAGTTCCACAATTAATGACCTGGTTTTAGTATCCATCTTTGTTAAGGTACTTTCTTGGTGAGAAAAATATGAAATACGAAACAGGAATAAGACACTATGGGTGAAGGAGAGAACTGGAGGCTAGGTGCGATAGATTCATGCCTTTATGCTTTTCTTTACCAAGTGTTTTAGATAAAAAATTATTTAGAATAAGAGGGGGGGTTGGGTGGGGGAAGTTGGAAAAATTAATTGTGTTAGTTTGTGGTAGACCTAGGTTTAGAGCTGGTCTATCTTGTACAATCTCTACTCTTCGTTTTTGAATTAATCATGAGTGTATCTACACATACAACTACTTAGAATTTACTCTTATTGAATAGAAAAGTCGGAAGAGTTGGAACTGATATATAATTGGATGTGATTGGTAAATGGCAATAAATTTCTGGATGAAATCTTGGGCTGAAGTTGAGTCGAGATTTAGGACAAATAAGCTTTGGACACTCTACTTGTAGAACATGACAATCATCATAATAGTACCGATACCGTGTGTACGAAAGGTTGGAATTATTTTATTTAATTCAGGAAATATTTCTTATTAAGTGATTCCTATGATTTTGGTTAGACTTCGATCATGAACAATAATTTACCTTTATTAAGTCGCGAATATTGAAAAATTTAGATTATTGTATCTTTATTAAGTCGCAAATATTAAAAATTTAGATGTACATAATATATCAAAATTATAACTCAATCACAATAAGAAAATATCTAAACTATCAAGATACATTACAATCTTAATTAATATGTAGATGACACATTTCTTTTATAAAAAGCTACTCTAGGGTCCTTAAGCACACGCACATAAAATTATGTAGACCATCTATAGTGAGGTTTGAAATGTTTAGAAGGCCCTCAAGCAAATTAAGATAGTTGAACACTAAAATGTTGTCCTACATCAAATTCAATTGCTGGAGGTAATTTTCTAGCCGTTTTCTGTAATTAGTATCTTGTTATTTTGTTAAACAATATATAAATTAATGTTTTACTTCTACTTTCATATGATTAATATATTTTGGAATCCACTATTCTATGAGTTTCTCGTACAATTTTCGATAAGTAATTGTTCAAACCCTAACTTTGCAATCAACCAAATTCAACATCCACCGCCATCCATCTTTGGCGACTGAGACTACCATACGACAGCCCATGAAGGGACGACAAAACCATAATTGTCGGCTGTAACCTTCACATCATGATTTGGTTGAAATCTAGAGATTTCTGTTTCCCAAGTTATGTTGTGATATCAGCAAAAACAGTGTTATAAAATGGGCCCAGGCGGCCGTCTAGGTGCTAGATGGTGGTCGGACACTGATCGCCAACCTAGGCGGTCACATCGAGTAATCGGCATAGGCACCGTCAAATTGGCCCAAGCACCTAGGCCGATTTGGCCAAGAAGAAAAAGCCCAAGAAGACAAATATTGGCCCTAGCGTCTAAATCGATAGCTAATACTACACGCAGAGACAGAGAGCAGACTCAGCAGCCGCGTCCACCAAGAAGCATCCAATTAAGAACAGAAGGTGAGTGGTTCGACTCGTATTTCATTTTATCAAGGAACCAAGAAACATCCTATTAAGAACAAAAGGTAAGTGGTTCGTCTCGTATTGAGTCAAATGTTTTGCTAACCTTGAGTCATCATCCAACAGAAATGAACTACTTATTCGAATCCTCAATCATAAGTATCCTCATGTTGGCTATAATCGAATATGTTAAGGATTTGTATCTATATTAATATGATCAAATATGTGTTTTACCCTGAAATTGTTGTGTCTGAAGAAGATGACTCGAACCTAGTTTTGAGAAATGGCAGCCATAGAAACTTAAATCCGAAGACACACTATGTGTGCCATATTTGTCATCCTAGTACATTGTACTGATCCGATACAACTGCGGAATGCTATTACTATGCAACAAGGAATATATATGCTAATTGATAACTTTTTGTAAGCCGCAAATCCAAGATTTTGGTTAAGTTTTTCGCCTTTTTGGCTAATCAAGTGGTCTGTTGGTGGTCTTAATGTTGTTGCTAAATAGGATACATTTTGTTGTGATATCTTTCCATTGTGAGTTTGTGAGTTTTAAACAGGTAACAATGGAAAGCAATCCATCTTACACACCATCTGTCACTCAACAAAAATCCGGGATTCTAAGGACAAAAGTTAAATGGCATCGGATACGATTTGGAATATTGATTGATCCTAAGAACCTCGACAAAGATAAATGCAAATTATATGGGAAAGTGATGTCAGGGGGAGTGTGTAGGATCAAAGAGCATATATGAAATATACCTGGAAATGTATCTATGTAATGACCAGAAATCCGTAAATCCACAATGATAAATCCAAATTTTTGAAAGGTTTAATTTGCTAATTCAGTACCCTTCTTTAGCTTCAATTCAGTGATTCAGCTTTCGTCTTAGCTGAATTTCAGATTAGACCATGAACCCTATTCACAGGAGTGGCCGGTCGAATACTAACAAGCAGGGTCCAAATTTCTAATGTTTTTTAAAAAAAAAGAAAAGTTCAATAAAATGGTTGTGTATAAGATAAGATGTATTAATAAGTAATGATTCGGTTTTCCCACAACCCATGCCCTGCGTAAATACTTTAAACCTACTACACACTGTTTTTTCATCATTTGAGATTATGTAAGGCAGAGGAGCGTATACTAAAAAACCAAACCAACCAAATATTTTCTTTAAAGCTCTCTAAACTGTCTGATCGTGCTTGTGGAAGATTCACAGTGCGAGTTGTTCTTTGCAAACTGTCGTTCAGCTTTGAGGTAAGTAAACTATGTTTCTTGCTGGACTTTTTTTGGAAAACATATATTGATTTCCTTCTTTCCTGTTTGTGTGAATTTTAAAGGTTTTGTTGGGATCGAAAAGAGAGTTAAAATAGAGCTCGGGAGTTCAGAGGAGGTAAATGAACTCCTTCACAATTTTCGCGAAAACTCCTTTACAATAATTTTACAAGCTTCGGCTTAACTCTAAGCTAAGTTACCAGCTTGAAGGATCTCAGCGTGCCCTGTTCTCTCAAGTAATATGTGCAGAATTAACTCAATTGAACAGTGAACAGATTTGAAAACTAAAAGCTATAAAAATAAGGGGTGAGCGTTTATTTATGGAAGTTCAGAGCTTAAACTCCTATGTATCCCCTTCTTCCTTGTTCAGGAAGGATTCCACTAGAAGAATTTGATTACAGTAGCTCCTGAAATAACTCAATGTCAATAGCCGCAACTGTGAGAACTCCTAGCATTCTACGACAGTTTAGAGACACGCAATCTGTTCTGCTTTACAGTTATCAGCTCTGAGTTGATTAAGCTACGCTCGCTCTTCACACTCTGTTTTTATTTACACTACAGAGTATGGTTACAACTCAGAAAAACGACTTTTAAGCTTTTGGGAGCAAAATCATAACAAAGAAGATGATGAACATTGAAGTTTTTGGGACGCGATAGAATTTTCAAGCGTTTAGTCTCTGTATAACGTGTTATGTTTCTTGCGTTGTTTTCTCTTTTGTTGTTTTTTCTTCATTTGAATCTTCAGTGTATATGTAGCATTTGATGAATTAAGACAATTGGAGGATTACTATAACTGGTGTCAGACAGTCTGATCATCAGCTGTGACAAAAAGGCTCTTTCCTCTTTTGGCTTTCAATGGATCTTTTAGCTCTGGCGTAAATCAAAGACTCTTTCAGCTCGGACAAAGTGCAGCTTTGTCCTTGCTTGTTTCTGTTCTCGTACAGTTTGCTTCACTTGACCAGCTCTTGCCTGATCTTCTACTCTGTTCCTCTGAGCTGGTCCTCTGAGCTGATCCTCTGATCTGGTCCTCAACTGAGACTTACTCTGTTATGCTCTTTGACTCAATCTTGCTTCTTCTTTTTCTCAGCTGATCGTCTGTCTCAGCTGATCCATTGTGAAGCTCCAATCTAAATATACTCTAAACTGATTCCTTAATTTAGGCTCTGGTCTGATCTGTTTCTATCACTGGCCTCTGATCTGAATACGATGCTCAAATCTGGATTTATCTATGTCGCTCTAATCTCTGTTCGAATCTGCTTCGTGTTGGCGACAATGGCGGATCCGGATCCCGTTTCCCGGGGGCATAGTGGAAGTTAAAAAATGCCCCGAGATACGTTCAATACGTTTAAAACTACAACGATAAACATACATAGGATGTTTGAATCGTTATCTTTCTGGCGTCTAGGCGCTGGCTCCAACCAGATTCACAGGGAATTCTGGCTCTTGAATTGTAGGCGGCGGTAGATCGTCTAATCAGGTCCACGACCGAAAACACGATTCCTCCGTCAGTATGCACTAGAAGATCTAACGGATTTTGGCCACGGACGGAATCTCCTCGAAAAGCTGATCGAAACAAGTCCGATCACACGACAAGCGGACGGCGGCGGCGCGGGGGTGGCGCGGCGGTGGCGCGACCGTGCGTGGGGTGGAGGAGAAGAGGGGGCGGCCGAGATTAGAGGCTAGGGTTTTAGTTGTGTAGTTCTTATGATGCCCTAGTACAAGACTAGTATATAATAAATATACATTGGCTTGAACCGGCCCAATGGACTTGGGTCAAGGCCAGGTCCATATGAACATCCGGTTCAATTAAATCACCACGGTTTCATCATAACTCCGATCGACGATCAGATCGGACCGATAGACTAAGTTTGAAAAACAGAATATTATGATGTGAAAAACAATTTTTCAGATCACCTAGACCAAAATTACAGTTTAGCCCCTCAACTTTTGGGAAATCGCAATTTGACCCCTGTTGACTTTTAGGAAGTCCCACTCCCTAAAATCCTCTTCCTATGCTCAACACATTGAGCTCAGATTCAGTGCGGGAATCATGAATCCAGTACTTGTGTGACCCTCAATGGTTCAGGGATACAGCTAGCCGTGGGCCCACAACCATTGTGACTCCGAAATCACAATTTCGGATTTGCCCATCGGATCATGGTAAAGCGCCGAGCAACATCGCCCCATGATCCCCTAGGTATCACTGATAGTGCCTGAAAGAACCAGTTGGTTTTGGTTAGTGTACAGTACGGTCTTTTCAACACATATATCCCGATCAGATCAACGATCATTGGTAAATCGAGAGTCGCTAGAGATCCGATATCTATGCATACATCTTGGAGATCAAATAGTGACATCGTGAGTGTAACTAGGTAGACCCATTTACCTAAAACACATCCAGTACTCTGGCCAGATATTTATACATTATTATCCCCTCAGATAGCATAGGATATCCACGCATGAGAGCGAGCGGTGAATCATCGACAACGAAGCATCGAATCCTACATGCATCGGGACCTCACCCAATCCCGCCTCCTAATGACTCCAAGTGAGTAGGCAAACGGGTCAAAGTGAGGCGCCTATCATGTAAAGTCTCAATGGCGTTTCGAGTAGTGAGGACTAATCAGTACAACCAAGACCTCGGAATTATCCACTCGACAAATGGTAACCACTTGGAAAGTCCGAACGAGGGTAGTTCGATAGATCACCAGGTCACTATCCATCTGCATGCTCAGAACATCACAATGTTCCCTACCAATGAAACATGGTACTTCACATCGCAGATGCTAGTCTCAAGCTTGGGCGGCCTTATCCTCATTTTGACGGCCCAATCGACTAGGAACGAGTTCAGAATACACAGTGACTATTAGATGTGTGTCATGATAGCCATCATATCCACTATCACATCTAACATACACTATGGTGCATTCTAGGTCTTTATCCAAAAAAATTGTTAACATTATAATCATAATGAAAATAAAGAATGCCATAAAGAAATGCGAATACCATATATAAAGATTGTTGTACACAAGAGTCAATAAAACCCACACGCCACAGGTTGTCTAGTTGGGCATCTACTCTAACAATCTCCCACTTGCCCTATAGCCAACTACTCATCAGACGCAGTCCCATTGTTTCGTGATGTTTTTCAAAAAATGGTCCTAGCAAGGGCTTCGTAAGTGGATCAGCAATGTTGTCCACAGAGGCGACTCTCTCAACTACTATGTCACCTCTAGCCACAATATCCCGGATTATGTGGTATTTCCTCAGTATATGTTTGGATCTTTGGTGAGACCTAGGATCCTTTGCTTGCGCAACGGCACCTGTGTTGTCGCAGTACACCGGGACTGGACCAACTCCATCAGGAATGACGCCCAACTCTTGGACGAAATTCCTTATCCAAACCGCCTCCTTAGCAGCAGCTGATGCTGCGATTTACTCAGCCTCGGTGGTTGAATCCGCGATGGTGTCTTGCTTGGAACTCTTCCAAGAGACAGCACCACCATTGAGCATGAATACAAATCCAGAGGTTGACTTCGAATCATCCACGTCACATTGGAAGCTAGAATCAGTATAGCCTTCCAATCTCAGTTCACCACCCCCATAGACCATGAACATATTCTTAGTCCTTCGCAAGTACTTAAGAATATCCTTCACAGCCTTCCAATGCAATTGGCCGGGGTTGGCCTGGTAGCGGCTCGTGACACTCAGAGCATATGCGACATCCGGTCTAGTTGAGATCATGCCATACATAATACTACCTATTGTCGAGGAATATGGCACACGTGTCATACTCTCTATCTCCTCATCAGTCTTTGGACACATAGACTTAGATAGAGTGACCTCGTGGCTCATAGGTAGGTCTCCTCTCTTGGACTCTTCAATAGAGAACCTCTTAAGTATGGTATCGATGTAGGTGGCTTGGGTGAGTCCGAGCATCCGTTTCGATCTATCCCGATAGATATGTATTCCAAGAATATAGGATGCTTCACCCATGTCCTTCATCGAGAATATACTAGACAACCATACTTTAGTTGACTGCAGAATTCCTACATCATTCCCAATGAGTAGAATGTCATCAACGTAAAGTACAAGGAACGTCACAGCGCTTTTAACTACCTTCTTATATACACATGGCTCCTCGGGGTTCTTGATGAAACCAAATTCCTTAATTGTTTCATCGAATCTCAGGTTCCAACTCCTCGATGCTTGTTTGAGACCGTAGATCGATCTCTGAAGTTTGCATACCTTATGCTCACTTCCTACAGATGTGAAACCCTCAGGCTGCGTCATATAGATCTCTTCTTTAATGTTCCCATTAAGGAACGCAATTTTCACATCCATTTGCCATATCTCATAGTCGTACCATGCGGCTATGGCTAGTAAGATTCTAATTGACTTGAACATTGCGACTGGTGAGAAGGTTTCATCATAGTCAACACCTTGCCTTTGAGTGTAACCTTTCGCGACCAGTCTTTCCTTGTAGGTCAGTACCTTACCATCAGGCCCAAGTTTTCTCTTGTATATCCACTTACACCCGATAGGAACAATTCCTTCGGGAGGATTAACAAGAGTCCAAACTTGGTTCGCATGCATCGAGTCAATCTCAGACTGCATTGCTTCAAGCCACAAATTAGAATCAGCATCGGAAATCGCCTCCTTGAAAGTCCTTGGATCACATCCAACAACTTGATCACCCTGATCATCTTAAAGAAGGAAACCATATCTTTCAGGAGCCCTAGGAACCCTTTCGGATCTCCTAGGTGCGATCATTTCTGGTACTGGCTCTGGAGGCGCAGGAGATTCACTTGGTACTTCAGTTGGTTCTCGAACCTTTTCGAGTTCTACTATTTTGCCCTTTATATCAAGTAGAAATTCAATTTCCATAAAGGTGGCATTTCTAGAAATAAACACTTTTGTTTCGTTGGGATAGTGGAAGTAGTATCCAATGGAATTCTTTGGATACCCAGTGAAGTAACATAAGATGGATCTCGTATCCAGCTTATCTCCCACTGTCTGCTTCACGTAAGCAGGACATCCCCAAATCCTCATGTATGAGTATTTGGGTGGTTTGCCCATCCATATCTCATATGGAGTCTTATCCACTGCCTTGGTGTGGACATTGTTCAACAACATTACAGCCGTTTCGAGCGCATAGCCCCAAAACGAGGTAGGAAGCTCAGTGAAGCTCATCATAGACCGAACCATGTCCATCAAGGTTCGATTACAACGCTCCGCTACACCATTGAGCTGTGGTGTGGCCGGAGGGGTCCACTGCGAGAGAATCACATTCTCTTTCAGATAGTCTTGAAATTCAGCACTCAAGTATTCACCACCTCGATCGGATCGAAGTGCTTTAATACTTTTCCCTAACTGATTTTCTACTTCAGCCTTGAATTCTTTGAACCTTTCAAAGGATTCAGACTTGTGCTTCATTAAGTACAAGTACCCATACCTAGAGTAATCATCGGTAAAGGTGATGAAGTATGTGTGATCGTATTTAGTACCAATGCTAAGTGGGCCACACACATCAGTATGGATCAAATCCAATAGGTCTTGAGCACGTTCAGGCTTGCCCTTGAAGGGTTGTTTAGTCATCTTTCCCTTGAGACAAGACTCACAAGTCGGTAGAGAGTTAATGTCTGACGAATCAAACATGTCACTCCTAACTAACTTGTTCATCCTTCTTAGAGAAATATGACATAGCCTAGCGTGCCAAAGTTGTGCTGGGTTCAAGCTATTGTGTTTCCTTTTAATTGTTTTTGTATGTGTTTCGACATCGCGAGTTGGAACTTATTTCAATTTTAAGGTGTACAAATCGTTTTCGCGTTCCCCAATTCCAATTAAACATTTATTCTTGTATATATTGCAAATCGAATGAGCAAAAACACAGAATATCCATCACTATCAAGCATAGAAACAGAAATGATGTTCTTAATTAATTCGGGAACAAATAAAACGTTTCGCAATAACAACTTAAAATCTGAAGATAGAAATAAATAAACATCTCCTATAGCTACTGCAGCAACTCTTGCTCCATTGACCAGCCTCAAGTGGGTCTCACCCTCTCTAAGACGTCGGCTTCTTGTCATCACCTGCAAATCATTGCAGATATGAGATCCACATCCGGTATCAAGTACCCAAGAAGTCGAATTAAGAGACATATTTATTTCGATAGAGAACATACCTTTTGCAGTTCGCAACTGCTCGAGGTACTCTTTGCAGTTCCTCTTCCAATGCCCAGGCTTGTGGCAGTGGTGGCAAACATCCTCGGACTTGTTTGGCTTGGAAGCCTTTGCCTTGGGCTTCTTAGTGGGCTTTCCTCCTTCGCAGGGGCAGAACGCTTCTTACCCTTGCGTCTGGGCCCCTTCTTCGCAGAGGAAGAAGAGCCCATAAGGAGGACGGGCTTGTCCTTCTTTATGGTTCCCTCAAACACGACCAGCATGTTAACCACCTCTTCAAGGGTGGCTGCCAGTTTGTTCATGTTGAAGTTGACCACAAAGGGGTCGAATACAGCGGGTAGTGAGAGGAGAAGCACATCCACACACATCTCGTGTGGAAGTGTGATATCAAGGCCCACCAGCTTTTCAACGAGTCCAATCATACGAACCCCATGCTCGCGGACCAAAGTCCCATCGCGCATGCGGCTCGTCATAAGCTCCTTGACAGCGGTGAACCTCTCATGTCGAGAGTTCTCCCCATACAGTTCCTTGAGATGAAAGAGTATGTCAGCAGCATACTTCGTCTTCTCAAAGCACCGTTGCATTTCGTTGGATATCGATGCCATCACATAGCATCGAGTCTTAAGCTCGTCGTCCCACCATTGTTTAAGCGTAATCAGCTCCTAAGGGCTGATATCGGCAGGGGCTTCCTTCGGAGGGCTCTTCTCTACCGTATAGAGAAGTTTCTCCAAAGCCAACACAATGTTGAGGTTTCGAAGCCAGTCTTGCTAGTTCAGACCGGTGAATTTGTTGCTTTCCAGTATAGCAGCGAGTTGGTTTTTGATCGAAGACATTTTGTAAGCAGTTATACTGAAATGAAAAACAGACATGCAGTACTAACTATATATGAAAAACGCTAAGACATGAAACGAGGTCATTTAGTTCAGCTCCTCAGGGCTGATATCGGCAGGGGCTTCCTTCGGAGGGCTCTTCTCTACCGTATAGAGAAGTTTCTCCAAAGCCAACACAATGTTGAGGTTTTGAAGCCAGTCTTGCTAGTTCAGACCGGTGAATTTGTTGCTTTCCAGTATAGCAGCGAGTTGGTTTTTGATCGAAGACATTTTGTAAGCAGTTATACTGAAATGAAAAACAGACATGCAGTACTAACTATATATGAAAAACGCTAAGACATGAAACGAGGTCATTTAGTGTTATGAATTACCTCCCACTATTTTAACGATTTCACCACCCTCTAATGAAATCGGGAAAGCAAGTTTCCTTAGTGGGTACACAGAGTCCAATCGAGCGATCATGGTCCCGAATAATATCAGCCAACCATTACCCCCAAAAGGTAGAGCCCAATTGCAATCGGTGCAACCTCCATGTATTTACCTCACGTCCAGTAAGGGCCCAATAATATGATGCCGATTACTATCACGTGTCAAGATGACCCATCAATGTTGAGTCGTGAAGGACGGTCCCCTTAACGTCCCCAATAATATGAGCCAACGTTAAAGGGAGTTCCAACCGACTCACAACGAGTGTCAATGACGTGTACAGCTTTCCGGCATACATAACCCCCTCAATAATATGAGTCGGGCCATGTATGCGGGTAGCATCGGCGTACACGCATTGTTGATGGAAGGTGGGGATAATTTAAATAGATTTAAATTCCCTCAGTTTATCGTATAAACTTTTAATCTTGATATCAGTTTTAAATCGTATTTAAAACGAGGGATTTTATTTTTGAAAATTTGGTCTCAACAATATTTTAAATCATAATTTAAAACATGCGGATTCAACATATATCGAATTTATAAATAAACTTTGGGATGATCGATCGCGAGAGCTATGCGGTCCGTGGTTGCCAGTCCAATCCTAGGGGTAATGCAACATGCAATGCAATCCTATTACAATGCTTTCCGGCTTTACAGATCTTCGGTCTTCAATATCTTGATCGTCATCGTCCACCGTCTTCAATTGTCCTCCCACTAAATCTAGTAATTTACATTTAAATTGCCATGACATATATGGGATACAAATTTGTAGGG
>KV007496.1:0-22066 GCA_001598015.1 Dorcoceras hygrometricum
CTCTGCGTTGCTAATTTCTCCGGTACCCTGAGTTCTAGTCCTCCTGGGTGGCGTCTTGTATTCTCCTACGTTCCCACAGACGGCGCCAATTGATGTAGCCAAATTAACCTCAGCCGAGAGCTACCGCCACCTCAGGCGATCGAGCTCGGGCTATAGGGTACCACGTCGGGCGTCGGGGCGCTGGAAGGTGTGAAGCGCTGCTCCTTGCTTGATATCTGCAACCACAAATCACTGGTCAGAGGGCACCGGAAGTGTATCCGACGTAGCCCCTCCGATGCTTAAGTCAGGTAGAGTGCGAGAGCAAAAGCCAGAGAAATATGTGCTGTGAGAGCAAGTGAATGAGAGAATCAGAGTCCATGTAATGTGAGGCATACCTGGAATTTATAGAGGGGCTAGGCGGTTTGAGATGAGCATATCTCGGCGGAAATCTCGGGCGGGCGAGATCCTCTCCACGATCTTCGGAGATCTTATCACGTAAACAAGGAAAGTTGTATCGTTCCAGGATTCTTCAAATAAGGAAAGATCTGACGGGATTCTATATCACGTCAGGACAAAGTCCTAGGAGGACATTCCCGATCTGGTAGGGTGGCCTCGGGCGGAACTTGGTTTCGATAGAGCGCCCTTGGTAAGAACTTCCGAGCTTAGTAGCGTAGTGCCGATCTTTGGGTGACTCCCGATCTGTACATGTGCCGAGGTCACGGATGAGTTGCTCTATTCTCGGGTCCCGAGGTGGTTATGGGGGGCATCAAATTTATTTACGTGAAACTCATCTTGTGAATAGTTTTACCCCAAATGTGAAAGAAAAAGTTTGGAAACACATTAGAAATAACCCGAATTGAGGAATAATAACCTGGCGCATGGTTCCTGGAATAACCTCCGGGTCAAGGTCCGTGTGCATTCTATCGAAAATGGCCGAAAAATTTGTTCTATTCCTTCCTAAATTCAATCCTTTGTTTTGATTTCATAGGATAATTTCTTTAGACTAAGACCGTGTTCTGCGCCGAGACAAGATTTTGTAAAATGTTTTTGATGTAATCGAATTTTGCCCAGCCAATGAGCTGTGAATTTTGCCCAGTCAATGAGCTGCCACCACGTCAGACCGTCAGGTCGGGATGTCGGGAGCTCTGTTTTCGGGGAGTAAGCTGAGTGAGATCTGTTGAAGCTGAATTGGGAAGAACCTGCTTGGACGAATCATCAGCAGCGAGGTATCACCAGGTCTGGGTCATGGCACGATATAGCCCGAGGAATAGAGAAGGCACGTCGGGAGCTCTGTCCTCGAGGGATGAGCTGAGTGTCTTCCTCTAATGACCTGCAACCACAGACACTGGTCAAAAGACGTCGAGAGTCATCCCGACGAAGGTCCTCCGATGCTTAAGTCAGCTCAGGTGATCGAGAATATATACGTAGTGCAGAGAATGAGTCTGCTAAATGTGTGTAAAATGAGAAATATCTGGGTATTTATAGGAGAGCCAAGTGATAGCGTGTGTACTACCTGGGTAACCATGAGCAGGAGTGAGCTTAGCAGATCTTGCGTGTACACTACCCTATCATTTGTATGTAGGGATGGGTCTTACAACTTTGTCAGTGCACTAATCATGAGTTATACAAAAGGGACAAGTGGTTGTGGTAGGTCACTATCATAGCGGACCTCTTGTCTTGAGGTCGTGTCACCAGACTGTACTGTGAAAACTCGTCACACCTCGAGATCCTGAGGTGCCCTGGTAGTACTGCCTGTGGAGTATCAGGGGTGCCCTGCCCATGGAGCGCCTATTGGCTGAGGAATACTTGGACATGTATCCCGAAGTGACATGTTTGATTGATGGAATGTTTTCGAGTATCGAGGTGATCGGGGGATGCTAAAATAGAAGCCACCACTGACGTTTTAAGAGGAGCTCTTTCCTCGGGTCCTAAGGTTGAAATTCTTAGGGGTATTAGTTTTGGTTTTGCTTGTTATACATTCATTGTTTTATTTCAATTATTATTTGATGATTATGTTGCGTAAATAACTTGATCACATATTTACAATACTATTTGTTGATTATTTTCAAGTTGAAAGTTGAGATTGTAACGTATATCTTCATATTATCAATCAACACGAGTTTAAACCATTAGAAACTTGGGTTCGAAATTGAATTTTCAATATTCTTAATGCATTTAGATCTAATAAATTAATCAGAAATAATTGGATTGTTATGATTTATGGGGTTGTATTCAATAAAGGAAAATTGATGACTTTTAAAAATTTTGGTGGATTTTAGAAATCCGTGAGTATTCAACTTTTACGAACTCCATGAAAGTCTTGTGGTATTCAAATATTGACTTTTATAAACTCCATAAAATTTTTGTGGTATTCAACATTGAATTTTAGAAACTTTCTAAAAGTTTACAGGTATTCAAAATTTCAATGGACTTTTAACAACTCCATGAAAGTCAATAATGTACAAATGTTAATGCATAAAGCACAACAATAAATATTAAGAATTTTCTTTGGATAGAGGTAGATATTTGAATGGATTTCTAATTTCTTTCATCCATTTTTTCTGCTTTATAAATATTTGTCTCTTCACTTTCCTCAACCCGTAAAAATAAATCATATTAATTAATTAATTAATTTCATATTAAATTTATGTTTTTTCGTTGATTTGGGTATACTTCTTTTCCAAATTGCTAAAGAACCAATTTTTTAACAATTCAAATCAAACTTTTAGGAATCGAAATATTTCAATTTGTGAATTTTAAAATTTCTTCTGTAATTTTATCCATAATTTATATCATTAATTTTAATATTCAATTAAAATAAGATAAATAATACAAAGATCTCTATCATTTAATTTTAAGTACTTGAACAAAATAGTTAAATACATTGTTAAATTTTATTTTAAGATAATATAAATATGTTACTTGTTTGATGTAATGATACGTTATAAAAATATTAATATACACATGAATACATATACAAATATATATATATAACAAAAATATAAATATTTATTAACATAACATCAACTTAAAACATCATTGGCCAAGGTCGTCATCCGAAGATGCAAAAGAGCTGTCAAGCTTCGTCATGCTTATTTGAAAAACGTTATTCAGAGGGTGTTTGATATATTCAATTTCACGCTTCAAAATATTCAAAACAGCTCCCTCATTTTTCATATACAACTCAGGCGGAGCTTTTATTGACTTTGTTTGATTATTTATTATTATTAAATAACAGAGTGTTGAATTGATTAAAAAATTGAGTTTTGCGCATTAAATAGTATTTTATTAATAATTTTTAATTGAGATGCAGTATGTTAATATTTTAATTTTTTGGATTCTTTTATGCAGTATGTTAATAAAAGATTTATTTTAAATGGAAAAAAAATTATATATTTATAAGTTCAAACACAATCGTTAGAAAAAGTTAAAATTATAAAATTCATAATTATATTAACAATAAATCCTTAAAAACTCCCTATAAATCCATAAAAATCTATAAAAGTCTAATAGAGTCCATTAATTTCTTTCTATAACTCCATGAGATTCCACAAAAGTCTACAAATTTCTATCAATTCCACAAAAAATCTATCAATTAAACAATGTCAATAAAAGTAATTAAATCACTGGATTGAATACTTTCCTATTAAATAGCTTTGATAATATTAGAACTGGTTCATTGAACTATTGAGGAAAATTCGCCTTGATTGAATGAACTTGATACATTAGATCCTACCAAGTGTTGCATAATTGAGTATCGGTTCACACGTGCATGTATTGATAATTTATTTGAACTGTTTCTCTTCGTAATCTTTTAGTGGTAATATGTTTGATTGTTGAATATTCCATTACTCAAAACTTCTATTTCTAGATAGCTTAGGATTAGTTGTTTAGTTTAGCTTGAATCAAGTAGTTAAATAATAGTACTTACATATTACTCTATGAGATCGACAACGACTCTAATATAATTATATCATACCTTTGGCCTGATACATTTGCTAGACTTTACGACCGAAACTTAGGCCAATTATTACACATATAGTATTTATCATAACTATTATCATGTTAGCTATCTATACTAAATATAAGTAGTTCGTATTTTGTGTTCCACTATTATAATATTAAACTCTATACACAAATCTGCTCATGTATAGACCTCCCCTACAATATATGTATTTGTCACTCATCTATCTTAAAACGATATAAATCTTACATTTTTTATAAGTCAGAAAAGTATCAATACACAACATGGAAGTGAACACAAATAACGTAATATTTTTTCTGATTTTATATCTATTACATGATGTTGATGTTCCCAAGAGTACTTTCATTCGATTCGTGGAGAATATTACCAATCGAACAGGTCACGATTCGTATATTCAGAATTTATGCATGTTTATATTTCATACAATATGAGGTTGGATCATTTGATTTTTTAGTACAATGTTTTATTTGGATTTATATGGTAATATTGTAATTACCTCAATAGTAATTAATCTTGGAGGAACAGACCAAATTATCCTAGAAAGAGGGCTCCATTTGATTTCTGGAAACTGGAATAATGAGGCAGTGAAATCACCCCCCACTCAAACCCACTTATTGAGGATGACTGCTTAGTCTCCATCATGGTTCGTAATAACGGTCGCGACGATCATTACGGGGGCTTTCGTTCCAGTTCCATTATCGTTTCACGGAACGGTCGCGTCACGCAAATTTTTAAAAAGTATAAAAAAAGAAAGGATGTGGATAAATATTTTGTAATTGATTGAATAATATTACTTAATTTACAAATTTAACATAAAATAATATTACGGATTATTCAACATTACTAAATAGAAATTATCAGTTACTTCAATTATCCCTAATACATATAAAATAACTATTTATTATTTTTTGAATATTAATAATTTTTATATGATTTATTATTATGATTACTTAATTAGTTAACATTTAGATTTTGAAACCTCCGTTATATTATCAATATACTCAAGGGGCTGATCGCAAAGTGCAGCCTTGAAAAAATATGGGCCTTGGTGTTTCTCAAAGGCCGAAACCTCACTGGTCACTAAATATTTTTGTAGTATTTTTATTAATAAAAAAAAAACTGAAAATAACAACCTAACCCTAGCCCTAATCAACATTAGGTTCTCTACAAATTGGGCCAACTCCACTAATTGGGCCTTCTCCACTTCATCATCTTCTTCCTCGTTCATCTTCTTCTTCGGCCAGTCATCCACTCTGCTACCAGCGCTGTTCTTATGTTTTTTTATTCTAGTTTCTCGTTTTGATATTGTTTCCAATTTTGTTTTCTATTGGGATCTACGATGATAAACAGAACATCACAATTTATAAACTTTCCAAAGTGGCTGACAAGCAATGGTTCCATGAAAGCCCGAAAAGAATCTGCTACAAGCTTCCCGCTTCTGTTTTTATCGAAAGGTAATTCGTCGCTGGCTTTGTTTGCGTCCCAACAAACTGCAAAGGACACAATTTTTTTGAGTTTGAAGGATCCTTCATGGTTGATTATCGACTCGACTTCTTGTTGGCATGGAATGTAGACAGGCATGTTGAAAGAATACAGATCATCTTTCTCCAGAAGTCCCTACAACAAGAGTTTCGATCATAATCCAAATGTATGTTAGAGAAAAGAAAATAAAGTCCTCTCGTACGTCAAGCTGCTGACGCTGTGTCGCTTGATTAGATTGGCCATGAAAAATAGTAAAAAGGTACCTGAGAAACCATGTCAAGAAGTGTCTGCACAAGTATGGTGAAAAAGGCGCATTCCCCTTCGGTAGAGGGATCTTCAACACATCTTCTTGGAATAGTCAACACCATACACCCACCGGGCACCATTTCCTCGGCTCTTGCCCTAAGAAATGTGAAAAAGTCTCTCTTATATTGCTCCGCATAGGCATGCTTAATGGTTCCGTGGTTCTGGTTCCGGAGTGGTTTCAACTGGTTCCGGATCAAGTGGAACCGGAACCGGTAGGAACCGGTTCTAACCGGTTCCGGTTCGGTTCCGGTTCCGAGGCAAAAAATTCAGAACCGGAACAATCCACTACTGAATTCGGTAATTGATGAACCGGTTCCGAACCGGTTCCAATCGGTTCCGAACCGGTTCCGAATCCAATAATTTTAAATAATTTAAATCTTTTAAAATTAATTAGTAAGTAAATCAATTTTTCTTTTAAGTGTTTTTAAGAAAAAATCATAATGTGAAATATAAAAATAATTGAAACATGAAATTCATTAAATATCTAAATTACATCTCGATTTATTAAAATATATTTCGAATATTCTTCGTCTTCATCGGAACTTGAGCTTGCAAATTCATCAATTACTCCAGCAGTCCGATTCTTTTTTTCTGCAGCAAACCAATCTTGTAAACATGTTAGCATGCCAAGAGTATCTGGGTTTAAATTAGTTCGTTGGTCCCCAATAATTCGGCCACACATCGAAAAAGCTGATTCAGAAGCAACACTTGAAGCTTGAACAGGTAAGATGTCTCTTGCAAATGCTCATATATTCAATTTAATAATTAATTAAAATCAAATTATATGTCCGTGCATCGCACGGGTGAGATACTAGTACATCTAATTCTAACATCTTTATTATTACAAATCAACGTATAATAACCTAACTCTTTACATATTGTGTGTCGTTTCAAATTTCAAAGAAATGGACAACATATAATATGATGACCTCTCTTTGGACAGATGCTCAGCCATTTTCTCTGCAAACCTTTCGAACAGAACATCACAATTTATAAACTTTCCAAAGTGGCTGACAAGCAATGGTTCCATGAAAGCCCGAAAAGAATCTGCTACAAGCTTCCCGCTTCTGTTTTTATCGAAAGGTAATTCGTCGCTGGCTTTGTTTGCGTCCCAACAAACTGCAAAGGACACAATTTTTTTGAGTTTGAAGGATCCTTCATGGTTGATTATCGACTCGACTTCTTGTTGGCATGGAATGTAGACAGGCATGTTGAAAGAATACAGATCATCTTTCTCCAGAAGTCCCTACAACAAGAGTTTCGATCATAATCCAAATGTATGTTAGAGAAAAGAAAATAAAGTCCTCTCGTACGTCAAGCTGCTGACGCTGTGTCGCTTGATTAGATTGGCCATGAAAAATAGTAAAAAGGTACCTGAGAAACCATGTCAAGAAGTGTCTGCACAAGTATGGTGAAAAAGGCGCATTCCCCTTCGGTAGAGGGATCTTCAACACATCTTCTTGGAATAGTCAACACCATACACCCACCGGGCACCATTTCCTCGGCTCTTGCCCTAAGAAATGTGAAAAAGTCTCTCTTATATTGCTCCGCATATGCATGAAGCACCTCCGGTGGACTCGTAGTCGAAATGTATATATTTTCTTTGTTCTGGCTCTCCAGTCCTCGAGGAACCTGAAATTTGGCCAAAATGACATAAGAATTAACCAGCATCGAAACATCAGAAAAGCAACATTGAAATTGATAGAAAACTACCATTAGATTTGGGATCGAAGATATGTATATGCATATATATATGTATATATGTCTGTTGTATGGACGTTTGAGTGAATTTATTGTGCATAGGAATAAAGAAAGCAATAACCTGAGACAACCAGTGAAGACTGCATGAAGAATAAGCAAAATGGAGACTCGTTCTTGGGAATAATCTGCTATAGAAAGAACCAGGCAACCCATATACATAACACCGGGATCTAGATCCGCTAGCAACTTCATTTCCCTGATTGAAAATATCCATCAACTTGAATAAATTATTGAAGTCGTTATGAGGAAGATCATTCAGAAAAAACCGAACTTCCTTCAAACTGTTGCTGCGTTCGCATAAATCTTGGATAGTATCCATCACATGGGACACGACTGAAAGTGCATTAGGCCCCGATGCGCAGCCCAGATCAACCATGTTCAAGCAGCAATCTGAGGAGCCAGCACTCTCAAACAGATCCCTTAAGGTTTCTTCCACCAGACCCCATGGCTTTGACATCATAACATACTGCAAGATTGATAGTCATAAATGTCAAATTAATATAGTTTATACGCATTTGTCTTGTCGTATTGATTGTTAGGCTATCCCATGCCACATTAAGTGTATTGCCTGGAGATTGTTTTCGATTATTGGTAGCCAAAGTCATGAGTATTTTCGTCGTTGAAAATCATATATCACTAGTACCCAACAACATATAAGCTATATACAAATTGGAAGAGTATCATAGGAATTAACAATGCTTGGGCAAACAAACGCTGGTTTCATAAACCACAGCAATTTTATTGTTTGCTGGCCCTCTTGTTCTTACGTCTAGGCCTATACATGTGTGAAGTGTCTAGAGACAAAAGATACAGGGAAAGAACCTGAAGGCCTGAGTTGTTCGCGTAACTAGTTTCTCCATTTCCTGGATTCATATGAAGAAGTTCCCGCAACCCCATTTTTCGGCTTTAGATTGTTGAAGTTGAGATACTAATATTTTATTGTATGTTAATTGTCCAGGATGGATATATGAATTATATTGCAATGGTATTGGCCACTATATATCCATAAAGGTTTCGCAAGAAACTGATGAGATACAATGTGGCAGATCGGCACCCATACAAAATCAAATGCACATTTAACACATAAGTTTATCACATGACATGCACATCTTACATGAAGCAATTCACCATCTAAAATTGGTTTTAATGAATCTTTTAGATATTTAAGCGCAGAATTATTGGCACTCGCATTATCTAATGTTATAGACATGATTTTATTTTGTATGCCAAAAACTTTAGCAACATTTAAAACATATAAAGCAATAGTATAGCCTGAATGTGACGAATCTAATACATCTAAAGATAAAATTCTTTTTTGCATTTTCCAAGTTTCATCAATCCAGTGACAAGTAACGACAAGATAAGATTGAGACTTGATATTAGTCCAAATATCAGTTGTCAAACTAACTCTACAAGAGATACTCGAAAGTTGCGAAATTAATGCCTCTTTGTATTCATGAAACATCTCGAAACAATATTTCTTAAGTGTGTGTCTAGAAATATTGTGAAAACCAGGCTGAATAGTGCTAGTAAATTCAACAAAACCTTCTTGTTCGCCTATTAAAAAAGATTGTTCACATGTGATAGCGAATTTAACTATAGCTCTACGTGAAATTTCTTTCGTAATAGTAAAATTTTTAAGAGTCAAAGAATTAATTTGTTGTTGAGTATGTTCTCTACCAAGTGGTTGTAAAGTATTAGGATCAAGTTTATGTACCTTTACCAAGTGTTTCTCGTAACGTGCTCATTGACGTAATCGTGTTGCTTGTTCCAATGGACGACGGTGTTGGAACATTTCTATCTTCATCGCCAACAAGTCCAATAGTCTCTTCCTCTTTGTGTGCGGCTTCAAGTTCATCGAAGTCGGGAATATAGCCAAAATCATCACCAAATTCGGGAATGGTTGGAGGAAGTTCGCGTCGAACACCACCACGATTCGAAGATGAAGCCATCACAATTTTTTTGGCTTGAATGTTGAATATAGAGAAACTTTATAGTTGAAATGGATATATAGAGAATGAGATTGTGTGAAAATTAGTTAAGAAAACATCCATATATGTAGCAAATTTTTGATTAAAAAAAAATTAATAATTGTAATTTGGTAATTGCTAATTGCCAATTAAGGATGCAAAATTTCCATTTTGATAACATAGAGCCGTTGGCAAAATTGGTGCTCTTTTTAATTTTTTTTTTTTATTTTTTTAAATATATGGTTATGGTTCCGGTTCCGGTTCCGGTTTCCGGATCCGAAACTTGGAACCGGTTCGGGACCGGAACCAGAACCGGTAGGTTCCGGTTCAACTTTATCGAACCCACCCCAATCCATTAATTAATGGGTTTGGGGTGGTTCCGGTTCCGGTTCTTGAATAACGGTTCCGATTTGGATTTAATGGGCCGATTTCGGATCGGTTCCGGGTCGAACCGGCTCATTAAACAACCCTAGTTGGGAGCTACGATGATAAATGGAAATTCCTGTTTCTCAAAACATTCGCAGTGGCCGCTTGAGAGCTTGACGTCGTTCCGTTTTGCAACAAAACGGTCGCTTCACCGTTTTTTAGTCGTTCTCATATACAAACACACCGTGAAACGAACCGTACTCTAGAATTTTTTTTTTGAAATCATGTGTAGAATAAATAAATTAAAAAGTATGAATCGTCCCCTTTAAAACATTTCTCAAGATCCTTAAAAACATAAATAAATGAATGTCTTAAAACATCAAATCATCAATGTTGTTTAAAACCGGAGTGCGTAAAAGTTTCGAAAACTTAACATGCTAAATAAAATATCTGAAAAGTGTATCATAACATAGATAACCGTCAGAGTGGCCATGGGGTACAGCTGCAGCGGACGCTCAGAGGTCCTCACCGTCAGAAGGGATATACTCATCAGCAGACTCACCTGCACCATTTAAACCTAGTGAGCCTAAAGGCCCAGCATGCTCTATCTTTTAAAATAGCAAAATACATAATAATAAAACCACATGCAAGCACATACGCGTAATAAAATAACATTAAAATATGTATGCATGGATAGTCGTAAAACATGGTTCGTAACATAGTCGTAACATGTCTAATCATATAGCATGCATAATAAGACATGACGTAACGTAACATAAAAACGTATGAGGTCGTATCAGTGAAATGCGAGTAGGCGTATGATTGTCAACCGAAAGAACCAACGTACATGGTGGTGCGGTTCACCCGACCTTACCTCGGGATCCCACACACCTCTATGCCACTTCACCATGTCGTGATCACATGGATCCATAGGCTCGTAATACATTAAAACAGGGGATCTTGTGGTCCGGTATCCCGACTAGCTCTCATCATTAAATTTGCCACAAATCACTTCAATCCCTCGGGTTTTCTTAAAAAACATGTCTTTAACGTTTCATAAATTCTCATGATGCTTGCATTTAATAAAAACATGCAATTTAAAAGCTCACCCCTTCAATATATATTTAATTCCTTCATTCAAACCATTATCATACATAACATACTACATATAAATTAAATATATATTCACGGGCTTCTATATTTTCTACTTCGGTCAAGGACTGATTCAGGAGCATGGTTCACTACTTCTAAGCCTAAAATGAACCTATACTTAACTTAAAATTGAAACTTAGCCTAATACATGACTTGATAACTTTAAACTCTACCTTTAAAATTTCTAAAATACCCAATTCTTTACTTAAAAAAATCAAATATTTAATACTTGACTAAATAAAAATCTCATTGACCAATTTTGACTAAATAAAACTCCAATGACCTATTTTGACTAACTAAAACTCTCATGACCAATTTTGACTAATTAAAACTCCAATGACCAATTTTTACTAATTAAAACTCCAATGATCAATTTTGACTAAATAACACTCCAATGACCAATTTTGACTAAATAAAACTTAAATAAACTATTAGGTCCAACAATGATTAAAAGTTTGACTCAATTTAAAACATTTGACCAAATTCTTAAAATTGGACCTTAGGCTTTAAAATTAAAATAACCGGTTCAGAATTAAAATAAGTTGGATCAAACTTAAAACATATTGGCTCGACCCTCGACTAACCGACCCGATCCAACCGAACCAATCAAACCGGTCCAATTGAACCGGTTCACACCCATGCCAACCCTAGCCGCCACGCCACCTACACGCGACGCACTCTACCGATTGCACAACCTGCTCCGATCGCCCATGGCCGGAGCCCGATCGGCTGGACCACCCCCAGGTCCAGCCCACCACCAGATCGAGCCATGGCTCGAGCCTTCACCTGCAACTCACGGTCGACGCACCCAAAGAGGCGAAGCAGCACGCGCCGCTACCACCATGGCCGAACGTGAGTCTTGGCTCGACCATAGGGGCCAAGCCACCTTATCCTCGACAAAGGACCACGACCAGTCCTCCCTTGGACCACCATGAATCTCTTAGAACTGAGCCACAGCCCCTAGAAACCCTCCTTGATCGAGACAATACATGAACCGATTAAAACATGAGGAAAACAATGGAACATGCATGGATCTCAATCATGATGCATAGATCAATCCAAAACACATATAATTCATGCAAGTTTTCATTAAAAACAGTTTAATATAGCTTAAATGGTGAGAAAAAAGATATTACATGTCTGAATTGGAGAAGAAGAAGATCTGCGAGTTACCGACGTGTAGGACGCGAGATCGGGACAAGACCACCTTGGATTCACCAAAACTTTGAAGAAATTGACGTGGCTCAAGGGGGAGGGTTCGGCACAATGAGAGGATGAGTGGAGGCTAGGTTACACAAAATTTAGGTTTGAAATAATGAGTGGTGACAAAAATGACCCCTCATGCTTAATTAAGAAAATTAAATGGAGTTTTACAATCCTAACCCTCCACTAATTGAAATGTTAATAAAATTTTAAATATGGCTTTAAAATATCTAATTTTCGTAATAAAAGGCCTTCCAAATTTTAAAATACAATAAAGTCCATTAAAGCAGCACGTATAGGCGAAAAAAACGGGTTTCCCTAAAAAATAATCATAAAAACCCCAATTTTCGAAAATTGCTGCTAAAAAAATAATAAATTTGTTCTTAGAAATCTAAGAGTTTAAAAATCTCAAATAATTTTCATCTCAGTCGTTCCTAGTCTCGTCCACGCGTCCGGAACTCAAACAGACTAAAAACACTTATGCAAATCATGCAACATTAAAACCATAAATAAAACACATAAAATAACAAATAATTTTCTAAAATACTTTTCCCCCTAGTCATGCACTCATTCTACGTCTTCAAGATTTCTAGGTGTTACATGTCGTGCCACAACAACTCCCTTGATGACCCGGAACTTGACATCGACTACCTCGTTTCCCGTTCTTTTAGGCCGTCCAGCTACCGTTTCGGCAAACCATGGTCTCCATAGCTGATCTATTTTTTGTCGCCTTGGTGAACAGTACAGATTAAATTTTGCTACAACATCAACCACGTACACACAAGGTTACTGTTGAAATATGATGAATATTTGAGGAATTAAAACTCCCGAGAATGGAACACAGCCACGGCTCCTACCCAGTTCCCAGCTCTTTAATTCCCTGTTGTTCAATAAACTAATACAAGTTAAGATCATAAAGAAACAGAATAATAGAAGGACTAAAGCGCAGACACACGAATTTATAGTGTTTCGGCAATATGGCTACATCCACTTCGCTGGAACTCAGAGCAGTATAATAAGAATGATCAACAACAGTTTGTTACAGACTGTTGAACAATGAAGAAGACGATCATCTGTTTCTGCTATGCTGAGTACTTATATATATAATTCGTATATGGGCCTATCAAACTAAAGTCCAGCCCCTTTCATCGGTAGTCGCTTGGGCTTTATTGTATCTGATGAGCCCAGTAAAATAAAAATTAAGTTGAGGTTTAAAAAAAAATTATTTCAAAAGTTGTGTTTTTCACACTTGACTTTTGGTTGACCCTTTTTTTCCCACTTTACCAAAACGAAGGCATTTCTTCCCATTTCCAGCTCAAATCACTCTTTCGTTCGAACACGTATATCATATCTAATTTCTAGAATTCCTTTTTTTTTTATGAAAAAAGATTATGTAAAAAACCATATAGCATACTCTGGACATACCTAGAAAAACTAAAAACAAATCTATCTCCATTAACATGAGGACATTCAGTGTAGTTCTTCTTATCATTTCTTCAATGTTTGTTGCTTCCATATCAAAGACGCTTCTTGTAGCTTGGCATAATTTACGCAACGACAGTTGTACATCTCAGATTCAACTTTTCGAGTTTCGTCTAGGGCTGTTTAATGAGCCGGTTCGACCCGGAACCGATCCGAAATCGGCCAAATCAAAATTGGAACGGGTATTAAAGAACCGGAACCGGAACCACCCCAAACCCATTAATTAATGGATTGGGGTGGGTTCGATAAAGTTGAACCGGAACCTACCGGTTCTGGTTCCGGTTCCGAACGGGTTCCAAGTTTCGAATCCGGAAACCGGAACCGGAACCATAACCATATATTTAAAAAAAATAAAAAAAATTAAAAAGAGCACAATTTTGCCAACGGCTCTATGCTATCAAAATGGAAAATTTGCATCCTTAATTGGCAATTAGCAATTACCAAATTACAACTATTAATTTTTTTACTCAAAAATTTGCTACATATATGGATGTTTTTTTAACTAATTTTCACACAATCTCATTCTCTATATATCCATTTCAACTATAAAGTTTTCTCTATATTCAACATTTAAGCAAAAAAATTGTGATGGCTTCATCTTCGAATCGTGGTGGTGCTCGACGCGAACTTCCTCCAACCACTCCCGAATTTGGTGATGATTTTGGCTATATTCCCGACTTCGATGAACTTGAAGCCGCTCACAAAGAGGAAGAGGCTATTGGACTTGTTGGCGATGAAGATAGAAATGTTCCAACACCGTCGTCCATTGGCACAACCAACACGATGGCGTCAATGAGCACGTTCAAAGGAAAATCAGTAACAAGACTAAATTCAAATGAGATTCAACTCTACTTGAGTCAATATTTTGAAACTCCAGAAAACTTTGATGTTTTGGAATGGTGGAAAGTAAATTCACAACTTTATCCTATTCTAGCAACAATTGCAAGAGACATCTTACCTGTTCAAGCTTCAAGTATTGCTTCCGATTCAGCTTTTTTTATGTGTGGCCGAATTATTGGGGACCAATGAACTAATTTAAACTCAGATACTCTTGGCATGCTAACATGTTTACAAGATTGGTTTGCTGCAGAAAAAAAGAATCGGACTGCTGGAGTAATTGATAAATTTGCAAGCTCAAGTTCCGATGAAGGCGAAGAATATTCGAAATATATTTTAATAAATCGAGATGTAATTTAGATATTTAATGAATTTCATGTTTCAATTATTTTTATATTTCACATTATGTTTTTTTCTTAAAAACACTTAAAAGAAAAATTGATTTACTTACCAATTAATTTAAAAAGATTTAAATTATTTAAAATTATTGAATTTGGAACCGGTTGGAATCGGTTCGGAACCGGTTCATCAATTACCGAATTCAGTAGTGGATTGTTTCGGTTCTGAATTTTTTGCCTCGGAACCGGAACCGAACCGAAACCGGTTAGAACCGATTCCGGTTCCACTTGATCCGGAACCAGTTGGAACCACTCCGGAATCAGAACCACGAAACCATTAAGAATGCCTAGTTTCGTCCTAAAAGCCTTCAAAAAATAATTTTCCGATTTCACGTTATTTCTCATTCTGAAATACTCTTTGACTCGACACCATAATGTCCGTGATATTTCACAACATAAAAAAATGTTGATTCGATCCTAGTCCCGGTTGATTTGGGGACGTGAGGTACCCATATGTTAAGACTTGAATCCACTGGTGGTCCATGTTAGGGCTAAGGTGAGGTACAATTTCCTATGGTCAAGCATAAATCCTCAATTTTCTTCCTTATCTAACAAAAAGCATTAAAAAAAATGTCGAAACCACATCCACCATCAAGAAAAAATCCTCGGTTTTGGCTGGACTATAGGCACAACCCACACCGTTTATTTCTCATGGTTGTGGCAGGCTGGTCCGACGAACCTAACCTATTTCAAAACTCAAGTATTTAAGTCATATGTAGATGTATAAGTTTTCCGTCTGACGAGAAAAAAAGTTTGATGTAGCCAAATAGTTCAGCCGAGAGCTAACACCACGTCGAGAACCTCGGGCACGTTGGGCGTCGGGAATGGGGAGAATACTTCTGAATGTCTGCAACCACAAAACACTCATCAGAGGGCGCCGGAAGTGTGTCCGGCGAAGCCCCACCGATGCTTAAGTCAGACGATGCGCGCGCGAGAGAGCGAGAGCAAATATAACTATGTGCGAGAGTGTGCAAGAATGAGTGAATGAATACAAAGAAGCAAACCTGGTGGTATTTATAGAGGGTCTAAGTCGGTGGGGAGGAGGACATCTCGACGGGAATCTCGGGCGGGCGAGATACTCCGTGATCTTCGTGGATCTTGTTATGTGAACAAGGAAAGTCATATCGTCCCCGGATTCCCTAAAGAAGGAAAGACGTATCTAGGAAGGATTCTCTAGCACGTCGGGCCGGAGTCGTCGGGAGATCTCCCCGGGGCGACGTGATCCTCGGACCCCCACCCGAGCGCTCCTTGCGTAGTCTGGATGAAACGAGATCTTGGAAACATCCTCGGGGAGTTCCCGAGCTCTTCTTGTAAAATCCTGGTGTGGCATCTGACCTTAGTGAGGCACGTCGGGTCGGGGTCCTCGGTAAGTACCCCGAGCTCAAATTGCTTCCTCGGCCCCCTAGCTCCTCTCCATGACGTAGATCCTCGGGCACATCCCGAGGTGTGACTCCCGAGAAGGTCTCAAGGCCTCGGCCAGGACTCCCGAGCTGCACGCGTGCTCCTTGGTTGCTCTCGCCTTAGATGACGTGGGTAGTGTTGATGGTGAAGTGCTCGGTCCTTGGGTCCCGAGGTGATTATGGGGGGCATCAGGAGTATCCCCCGCCGCTAGTCCTAGACGAAGAATTGAAGTATAGGAGTAAGTATACCTGTCGTCGGGACCCGAGGTGAAATCCACAATACTGAAGAAAACCACGATCCTTGCGACGCTGCTTCATGACCGTTGATAAGAGGACACGTGTACGATGAGATTGAGGTCGGGTTGTGTTTTCGGGAGAAAACCATGATCCGAGTGACAACTCCTCCTGGCCGTTGATAAGATCTGAGCGAACGGTGGAGATTAAAGTAGCCTGGCGCCCGAGCAGAGTAGCCTGACATCCGACGTGACCATTGAGCTTCCCGATGTAATCTGAACCGTTGAGAGAGGTGAGATCGGACGGTCAAGATCATCCCCCCGATTCTTATAAATAGGTGATCTTCTCCTTCTCATTTCTCACTTTCATTTTTCGACGCACCGTTACTTTGCCCATATTCTCTCTCGCTCCCGAGATCACGACATGTCTTCCCGATTTCTATCTCAATTTCTCAGTAAGTCTCATCTGTCTATAATATGTCTACCCTTAGCGATAGCATGGTGAGTAGTACAGCAACGTCGATGGATAGCGCATCCCCCCGTCCTGAGGTTAAGGAGCCCTGGCTCCCCGAGCCCGAGGAGCTTCCCAACACACCATGGTATGAGGAGAAATCCTCCAACCTAAAACTTTCTGATATAGCTATCATCAAAGAGAAGGGGGGGACCATGGGCAAGTTTGAGGTGGTCCTTCCTCATCCCGACGAGAGGGCTCATCGCCCTCCTCCGGGTTTCCACACTTTCTATATGAACCAAATAGAGATGGGCCTTCGGTTCCCAATCCCGAGGTTCATCGCCGCTTTATGCCACCATATCAAGATCAGCCCGAGCCAACTGGCTCCCAATTCGTATAGTTTCCTCTTGGCCTTGGCCGTTCTTCTTTGCTACCACGACCTCCCCCTTATCCCTTATGTACTTATGCAGCTAATCCAAATTAAAAGGTTAGGACCTGGGAAGTTCTACATTTCCCATAAGGGGGACCACACCTTCATCAAGGGAACCCGAGCTCCCACAAAGGGTGGATGATCAGGTTCTTCTACATTAAGTGCGATAGCATGGGGGACACGTGGAGGTGTGAGATGCATTGGCCTGGGAAGTTCTACATTTCCCATAAGGGGGACCACACCTTCATCAAGGGAACCCGAGCTCCCACAAAGGGTGGATGATCAGGTTCTTCTACATTAAGTGCGATAGCATGGGGGACACGTGGAGGTGTGAGATGCATTGGACGGATAATGTGTTCACCCTGACCCCCCGAACACCTGACCGAGCCCCGACCCTGACCCCATTCCTCGAGGCTATGCGCGGTAAGAGCTATAATGCTCCCGAGCTCATAAAGGAAGATCTGCTGTGCTTATTCAAGTTTAGAAGGAAGGGGGTCGAGCTTGTTGGGGACCTCGGTATAGTTGCATCTTGCCTTAGTCATGTTCCTATCTTTTCCCGGACTCATGTTTCGCCCGAACTAATATTTGCCTTGTTTCTTTGTATGCATATGATCGAATGGGTAGAGCTGAGCTGTTGAGGGCTATGCAGGAGGAGGCGCGTGCCTCGGGGGAGGTCGGGCCCCCTAAGAAGGCGACAAAGAAAAGGAAGGCCCCCTCCTCGACTGAAACGGAGGTTCACCGCGAGAGGCGGAAGAAAAGCGTCTCCTCCTCGGGGACTCTGCCTGAGGAGACCCAAGAGAGGAGTCGGGCATAGACACCCCCGACGGCGATGCCCGAAGAAACTCCCGACCCTACCTCGGTCGTCACTATTGCCGAGGCTTCGTCCTCGTAGGAGGAGGTCAGGCGACCCCCCCCCTTTCGATCCTTCCAAATATTCCCTGGTAGCCTCCCCGACTGCGGTTGTGGCTACTAGGTATATTTGCAACATGGCTCCCGACCCGGATCTCCAAATACTGATGAAGGCCGACGACGCTGAGGTCATAGGTCATTTCTCGGCCCATATTGCCCCGGTATGTTCTCCATTTCCTGGGCCTTTAACTTCGCCCCTTATGTTAACACTGATGGTATTAACTCCTCGCCCTTGTGTAGGAAATAGCTTGGGGGGCGAGATGGTGAAACGCCTCACCCGGGCTCACCAAAAAGTGAACGCCACCCGCAAAAACTTTGACAAGGCCATGAGTCAGCACGCCGAGGCGATGGCGAGGCTCGAGGAATTGGAGGTCCATCGAGCTCTGGAGCTAGAGGTGACGAAGACCCAGCTGGATTCGCTGGGGGCCGAGCTGGCAGGCAACCGAGAGGAACGCCATGGTGGCCGAGCTCGAGAAGGCCAACGCTTGGGCGGGGCAAGAGGCCGAGCGCCTAAAAAGCGAGGCCCGAGAGGAGTTCTTGAAGTCCTCTGAGTTTGATTCCCTGTTGGCGAAGAAAGCTTGGGGGTACTTCAAGGATGGCTTCTGGGACTGCTTGGGCCAGTTCCGCTCCAGTGGCTACTCTGAAGAAGAGCATCCTGCTTCCTTCTTGGACCTGCAGCAGGCCTTAGCGAAGTTGGACGATGACGATGACGCCGAGGAGGAGGAGGAAGAGCAAGAAGAGGGAGAGGTTGGAGATGACGCTGAGACCAACCCCCCGAACTCCCCTAAGCCTTAGTTTCTCTTCAATGTAAAAATTTTTTGGACACTTAATGAAATATCAACTTTTTCTTGAACTCTTCCCCTTCGTACTTTATTCTTAGGCATGAAGCGGGGAATCCCGACGATATCATAACATATAAAGTGGGGTATCCCGAGCTATTGTAACAAAATCAACCAAGTATTGAGTAATTATGCGTAATCGAAGAAGATAATCCGAGCTGACAACCGAACCGTAACCCGAGCTCACAATTGAGTAAAGCAAATCGAGCTCATAATGATACAAAGTGATTCGAGCTTCCCTAAGCGTGCGCACAAGCGATACAACCCGAACTCGCGTTAGTGAATAAAAATTGCTAAGTGTTGGTTTTCATGCCATGATTATTAAGGGCAAAACCCGAGCGAGAGCGATGCTGGATTCTTTACCTTATGCGTGTGTTCGTTCCCCGAGCTCGGGCGAGTTTTTCTCGTTTGAGTGAGGCTTTTCCCGAGGGGGTATTGACGCGCAAATGAGAACGAGCGCCGAGCCGATCGGGCTTACACGTTTGCTTAGAGGAGCTATGTGAAATTTTCAGTGCGGAACTGGGGCTTGGTTGCTCGAGTGGGGTTGCCAACCGAGGAGGTGCCAGTGCGAAACTGGGCTTATGTGTCGAGCAGGTCGGGCTTATGTGTTTGCGTAGAAGAGCTACGCGAAATTGCCAGTGCGGAACTGGTCTTTGTTGCTCAGCTTGGGTCGTCACCCGAGGAGCTTGATAATTGAAACCATGTATTGAGAGAAAACAGCTTTTATTCCATAGAAATGATTACAAGTAGTAAAAAGACAAGGCCTAAGCATAATATTTCCGGAGATAGATAACATTCCATGGCCGACGTCCTCGCTTCCCCTGTGCATCCTCCAGATAATAAGCGGCGACTCCAGCTTTCCCGATCACCTTGTATGGTCCTTCATACTTCCGATCTAGTTTTCCTCTTTCCCCTTGATACTGTACTTTCCTCCAGACGAGATCTCCGAGCTCATATTTCCGAGGTTTGACCCTTTTGTTGTAGACCTCGGCCATTCTCTTCTGATAAGCTAATAACCACACGGCTGCCCGAGTTCTCTTCTCCTCTAGATGATCCAGCTCGAGGCCTCTTATCTCGTCGTTGTCCTCGGCATACTCCATGACTCGAAAACTATCCTGTCCAATCTCAGCTGGTAGCAGCGCCTCGGTACCATACACCATGGAATAAGGTGTTTCACCCGTAGCGGCTCGGGTAGTTGTTCGATAAGCCCAAAGAACACTGGGTAATTCATCCGCCCATCTTCCCCGAGCTGAGTCGAATCGTGTTTTGAGGCTTTGTACGATGGTTCGGTTGGTGACTTCTACCTGTCCAGTGCTTTGAGGGTAGGCCACCGAAGTGAAGACTTGCTCAATTTTCAATTCCTGACACCACGCCCGAACCTTAGCTCCACAGAACTGTCTTCCATTATCAGAGATAAGTCGTCGAGGTATTTCGAAACGGCAGACGATGTTCTTCCATAGGAACTTCAGCACATCAGCCTCAGTTATCTTTGCTAAGGTTTCGGCCTCCATCCATTTAGAAAAGTAATCCATTGCCACTAACAAGAACTTCCTCTGTCCTCCAGCTGGTGGGAAAGGCCCCACAATATCCATACCCCATTGATCAAAGGGACATGAAGAGATAATAGTTTTCAAGGGTTCGGCAGGTTGCTTTTGGAGATTAGCATGCTTCTGGAAATTCTGACAAGCTCGGACAAGTGTAGCAGCATCCTGTTGCATAGTAGGCCAAAAGAAACCTGCGAGTGTGGCCTTCCGAGCTAGAGCTATAGCACCGAGGTGGTTGCCGCAACACCCCTCATGAATCTCTCTCAATACATATTTGGCCTCCTCGGGCCCCAAGCACTTCAGCAGTGGCCGTGAGATCTTTTGTACAACTTATCATCCAAAATAACGAAGCGCAGTGCTCGGCGCTTGAGTTCACGAGCATGCCGCGGGTCGTCGGGAACCACTCTTCGTAAGATATACTCCAAGATAGCATGCCGCCAATCTAAAGCAGGCACTTTTCCCTGACTCTGTCCTCCCTGATATATTTGGGAAACTAGTTCTTTTCCCTGTATCTCCTTTCCCGAGGATGGAGCAAGAGAGCTGGCCATCTTCGCAAGTTTCTCAGCCTTTTCATTGTTCTCCCGAGGTACCTGCTCCAGAACCACCTCGGAAAAGGCCTCAGTCAATTTGTTCAAGGCCTCTGCGTATTTTACCATCTTTTCATTCTTGATATCGAATTTCCCGTTGCTCTGCTGTATCACCAGCTGAGAGTCAGAATAGAGCAGGACCCGAGCTATCCCCATATTCTTTGCAGCTCGGAGCCGTATGAGCAATGCCTCATACTCAGCTTTGTTGTTGGAGGCTTTGAAATCAAGAGTAATTGCCAAGCTTGTTTTTGACGCAGTGGCGGATCCGGATACCGTTCCCGGGGGCGCAGCGAAAGTTTCAAAATTTGCCCCGGAAACGTTCAATACATAACAAATATAATGAAATAAAACATACATAGGATGTTTTAGAGTGTTAACTTGCTGGCGTCTAAGCGCCTGGCTCCGACCAGATTCACAGGGAAACTGGCACTTCAAGGTAGGCGGCGGTAGATCTCCTAATCCGGTCCATGACTGGAAACAGGACTCCTTCGTCAGTCTGCACTAGAAGAGCTGACGAATTTGATACGAACGGAATCTCCTCGTCGACGTGATCGGAACAAGTCCAATCACGTGAGCACCGGCGGCGGGCGGCGGCACGGCGGCACTGTGAGGATTCAGATTTAGATTAGTGGTTAATTTTATTGTTTGGGTTTAGCCACGTGAATTTTGAAGTTAGAATTGTCGAATTCCTCTAAGTACTGAATCAACCGTGCTGTAGCCAACGACTGGTAGGATTTGGAACTTGATGGTTA
>KV007497.1:4340-14582 GCA_001598015.1 Dorcoceras hygrometricum
ACACAAGCACTGGATTAGAGATTCCCACACGGATACTCAGCTCAATGTGTTGAGCACGAGAAGAGGATTTTGGGGAGTGCGACTTCCTAAAAGTCAACAGGGGTCAAACCGGGGTTTCCCGCTGTTGAGGGGCAAAACAGTCATTTTGCACTGGGGTTCTGAAAAATGGTTTTTCAGATCATAGTATTCAGTTTTGGAAACTGAGTCGATCGGTCCAATCTGATCGGCGATCGGAGCTATAATAAAGTCTCGGTGATGGGGATGAACTGAATGTTCATCCGTTGGACCCGGGCCCGTTGGGCCGGTCCAAATCCATCTTTCCAAATCCATCTTTAATTCTATTTAATTAGAACTAAGCCTAGACTTCATAATAGACTAATCAAAACCCTAAACTTAGAGCTTGATAGCCGCCTTTTCTTCTCCTCCCCTCACGCCGCCGCGGCCGCCGCCGCTCGCCGGACTTGTTCCGGCTAGTTTTTCGAGGAGAATCCGTTGGCGATAAAATCCTTCAGTCTTCTAGTGCAGGCTGATTGGAGGGAGATCGGTTCCGGTCGTGGACCTGATTGACGGATCTACCGCCACCTACCGTGAAGAGTCGGCGTTCTTGCAATTCTGGTTGGAGCCAGGCACGAGTTGCCAGCAAGGTATTCCTTTAAAACACCCTATGAATGTCATAGATAGTTTATTGATTTTAATCGTATTGATCGTCTCCCGACACTTGTTTTTGTTCTTCCGCTGCCCCGCGGTGTGATCCGGATCCCAACAGCAGGGCATCCCCTGGTTCAATACATAGTATAAATAACTGCGACTCAAAACGGGGATCTACGAGCTGACGCTCCACTCGGTCCAGCTGGATTCCCTGAAGATCCTGCAAAGGCCAACACAGACCAAAGCAGCCCAAAAACGGGAAAATAAAATGAGGTCAAACCTCAGTACGAGAGCATCAATAAAACCAGAGAACATATAAAACATGAAATATCTCAAGTCGTGAATGCATGATCTGGGTACCATGAAATCTCATCAGGTATCAATAACAATCCACGCCCAAAGCTCGGAAGTGAATCAATAATGTAGTGACCACATCGCATGTGGAATCATGGGTGCTACCCATGCCCTTCACATGAAGCACTAGTAGCTTGCAATCTAATCTCTCAATCTCAACCCACCGGTGTCATTCATGCTTGCTGAGGGGTGGGAGCTACCCAAGCGAACCTCAGGGCAATCGAAAAACCTCATGTCATGGAGTCAAGGATACGGTATCCACCCGACACCTCTATCATTTCATTTTCTCAAAAACATTAGAATCAGCATACTGGTACTATCAATCGTTTGGTTCTCAATTAAATCAAGCTCAATATGATATGCGTGTATGCAAGACAAATTCAGCTCACGATAAACGCAATAAATAACATATGGGCACATCATATAGAGAACCAACAATTTAACTGCACAGCTAGACAATTTCAGCTAGCACAGATACACGGTAGATCACGCCACACAGCAGCTCACATCACGCAGGAAATATTAACATGATTATATCAAAGCTGCTAGTATGAGCTCATCGTACCTCAACTCGTACAAATACTACCTCAACAGATCTCACAGGGGCACACATTCAGCAGATCACACACGAGAACACAGCAACAGCTCTCGATGAACACCTAACAGAAGTCGCTCGAACAATCACGGTGCTACCACCCAAAGCTGCTTAAGAACGAAAGAACTTCTGGCCATAAATCGTGAAGATATTCGAACCCTGCAAATACTTTGCGCTCCCTCAAATCGTCGATACAACGCTCCAAATTGGTACCAATCGAAAGATCTTAAGGAGACGAGGTCAACGCAACCAATCTTGCTCCAAACGGTGGCGTAAATCAACGGTAATAGGAGGAAAAAAGTTTGAAAGAACAGTAAGGGTTCGAAGAACAGATATAAGTTGATAGATCTCTGGGAAGAAGATAAGAAATATCGGGTCTCAAATTCGCTAAGTGTTGGTCAACACATATATATATATATTCACTAGTCAACGCTACAGTGCCACCGAACAACTCAGATCTGAGCACTCAACCATCTTTAACTCCTCTACGCTAACCAAATCTGATTCCTCTTGCTACACCAGATCTGACTTTTACCAAATGACTTCGCACCTATTACACTCAACCAGCGCCAAATATGGTATACGCCATATGACATCGCATCACGTATACTCAACCCACGAATACCTGGGTAATCCAAAACGACATCGTTTCTTCTCTCGCTCAAGAAAACTCACTCATTCGCACATGGGTCAGATCTGGAAACCCATATCTTACTCAAATCTGAAAACAACGAACCGGTCTACTCAAACTCAAAACAAACCGATTCTCCCAGTGCCTCTAATTCACCCGCGTCGGGTATTCTCCAAATATGAACTCCAGCTGCTCCCGATACACCAAGTCTATCTAGCGCAAACGCTCTCCCTTACTCAATGATACACACCCGATTCAATTCTAAGTCAAATCCGAAGCTCCTTAACAGTTTACTCAGCACGAGATACCTCTCGGTGCTAAATCACCATTCAGATTTGACTAATTCTCTAGCTATTATATAACCAATTCTAGCTTATTTCCCTCAAATTTGATCGTAACATAACACTAATTTAATCAGTAAATTACAATCCTCACAACATTGAAAAGATTTTATATGAAATCTAAAAGCCTAATGAGTGATACACGTTTCCTTTTTAAAAGTGCTAAAATGCTTAAAAAGTGCTACTCTAATTTTAACAATAATTAAAGATGCAAACCGAATTATTTTTGTTAAAAGATGAAACAAATCGGGCTTGTCTGGACTGGCTGGACAGCTCTCTAAATCATGTCTCTAATATGGAAAAATCAACTCAATGCAAGCTGATTAACAATAGCATTTCAAATAGATCCTTCAATACTTTAAACTTTCTATTTGTGTATTTATGGATTTCTAGGCATTACATATGAGTATCGAGTCATTGCCAAGGGATGCCCTGTGTAGTTGTTTAAATTCTTGATTCGATTTTTATTTAAATTTTTAGCTGTGGTTGATATTTATGTCGTGTACTTTTGATTCAAAGTCTTTATTTTGAGTATGAGCCTATTTTGAAGTAGATTTCTAGTCAGGCCAAAAGAAAAAAATTTAACCACTTTTTAAGGTTCCAAATTTTGCGTGCTTATTCTCTGTTTATGAGCACCGAGCCTGACACCAATGATCAAAGTTCAGTGGGCAAACCACTCAGAAAGAGAACTAACTTGGGAGTTTGAAGCTGACATGCGCCATCGCTACCCAGCTTTGTTTGGTGAGTGAATTTCGGGACAATTTCTTTAAGGGGGTAGTTGTAACGCCCAGAAGTTCATAAATCCACAAATATAAAGTTAATAGTATTGAGGAATCTATTTGTAATTTTATTACCAATCAGATTTCATCTCTGCAGATTCTGTTCTGTCGGTAGAACAAGACGAGCTCGATTCGTCTCTAAACCTGATTTTATTTACCCAATTGGTTCGGTCTACATTTTTGTTTTAAATTCAGAGTAGCACCTTTAAGAATAGTAAGACATTAACAGAATCATGTTTTCAATTAACATGGCTTTGAAATTTTTTATAAATACTTGCAAAATCACCATTCCTCCGCATTCACAAAAACTTCACATAGATTAAAACTTTTGAAAAACGGTGCTCTATGTAAAAGAAAGCGACTGAAGTTTTAAAATTTTCTAAGGGACCGATCGTGTTTGTGAGCTGTTCAGGTAAGATAAATCTCTGTCAATCGTCATTCGTTGTTAAGGCAAGTAAACTCTGTTTCTTGCTGCACTTTTGAAAGCATATATTGATTCTCTGCTTGTATGTTTGTATGAGTTTTAAAGGTTTGAGAAATGTTTTTGAAGTTTTTCAAACAAAGAGTTGAGATCATGATGTTTCCTTGAGAAAGTAATAGTTTGCTGGAGTTTTGATTCAGAAAAGTTGTTCGAAAATATTTTACGATGTTTGAGATAGTTTTTTTCTGAAAATTTTGGGATTTTCTGCAAGTAGCTTACAAGGAGTTTATGTGTTCTTATTTCTGGAATGTTTCCTTAGATATTTTTGTTTGCTTCATACTAAGGGAATCTTCTAAGTTGTTAGTCATTACTGAGTTAAGCTCGTGATCTATTTTTTTCCAAGCTGATCTTAAGCCACGATCGGATATTTTCTTCTGAGCTGATCGAAGTCATGATCTGATTTCAATGTCCGATCTGAGTTGACTTTGTTTGACCATTGTAATCTAATCTGCTCGTTTAAGTTGTATTGAACTTTCCTAATCTGATTTGACCATACAACCAAGATCAGATTTTCTATTCTGAGCTGGTTTACGCACGTATTATGATCATTCTCCGAACTAATTCAGCTTAGGTCCACTCTGGACTAATACTGTAATTTTTTATTCGAAGGTATAATTCTAATTTGTTCGAAGTTATACCCAATTTCAAGAGGTAGTTCATCATCTTAGAGATTTGCTGTTCGTTATTCATTTCTATAGCCCGAGCTAATTCAAGTTTTCTTCTTCGATTTAACTCTGATTTACTCCCAGTAGATTTCGAATATTAAAATAGTTTTAAAAGAGAAAACCATATATGAAAGTGATCTGTTTTTTCAGATCAAAGAAAAACAGTTTAAATAAAGTTTTATAGAAAGTTTAAAGGAAGTATAGTTCAAAAGTTTTGTGATTTGTGAAGGATATTAGACGGTCATCAGAAGATGTATGATAATCGGTCGACGGACCGGAGTGCCCTGCCAACAGAGGGTGTGTGTAGTCGGTCAACTGATTGAATTGCCCTGCCAATAGATTCAAAGATTAGGGCGTGTGGAAAACGACAGAAGATTCGTTGGGTCCCGCTTCACCTAGAACCAGTTTAAGCTTGATCAAGCGACCATGACCTAATGAGAGCATTCGTTCACACTTCACCAAAGAAAATGAGGAATACTGTGAGTTGTTATATAACCAAGTATTCTAGAAAGTTATGCTTTAAAGTTTCTTCCTTTATACAGTTACAGTTACAGTTCTTAGTTGATCATCTTACGAGCTTTCAGTTTGCAGCTTACAGTTTAAAGTTATTTTTATTCTTGTCTGCCTTCGTTATTTACAGATTTGCTTGCTCAGTCTCTAGGCTCACTAGTTTTCCTAAGTGCAGGTGATCAGGTTTAGAGGTTGTTGGTTGGTGCGGCTGGATCAGATCTGGGGTTTTTATCGTGGAACCTGCGTTTTCGTGCTTGCACAGATTACCTATTTTGCTCATTTTGTAAATAAATTATATCAGTTATTCCACATACAGTTCTCTGTACACTGAACGAATGTATTTTGTAAAGTTATCTCTATTCATATTCATAGCACTGAATTGTTTTCTTCCTAGTTCTGAGCAAAATTTTCTATACATTGCACTTTGTCCATAAGTATTGGTTAATTATATTTTGGCCAAGTACGAACTTTGAGTATCATCAATTCGATCCCTCAATTTATTATAATCTCGATTCAAAAAATGTGGTCGTTACAATAGGGACCACCACTTTTTAGTTGAATACAAAGCCACCTAACAAATAATTAAAGGGGCAGTTGACAAGCACTAAAAGATTCATTTATCAAGGCTGAAGCCGATGGTTGGAATCCGTCCAAGACATCTATAAATAGCTGTAATAATATGTTCATGCCTGAATGAAATTATTAGGATTTCTCCCCTTATGTATTATTTCAAATTAAATCTTTTACTCATCGCCATGAGGTAAAAAATGAAACAAGGTTGTGTGGGTATTGTTGAAAGGATTCACGACATGAATCATCAGTTATGACTGCATGTTTAAACCATGAAGAGTAATTATCAAAACCCGGTGGACACAACTCGGTAGTACTTCGGTCAAAAAGGTATTAGAGTTAATTTATTTTACGAAATCTATGAGCTAAAAAAAAGTAACTAAAAATAATTATTTTTCATAGACAATGAGAAAAGATCATTGTGAGATAATTATTTTTGGAAGTGGGCTTAAAATGGTTCAAATCACAATGAAAGTTTCCATGGCATCACCATCCAAATATACTAATATAGTTGATTTTGAGACAAAATAGAGAAAAACGGAATGGAGGCGTGAGACCGAAAGATTTGTGGAACAATTAAGTTAATTAATCGGGTTTAGTATAGACCAGATCTGGTGTGAGCAGATCTGGGATGGGCCAGCTTTGAGCTGGTATACTTGGTGAACATAATCGGGTCCCTATATTTATGTATTGGAAGCAGATCTAGACGGTTGGAGAGTTCTGTAGGGTAGTAAGCAGATTTGGGAGTTGAGAAGTGCTGGTTGGTGACTTCGACTTTAGCGCTGTTTCATGGTAATCGAGGCTGGTAGTCAAATCTAGTTGTCGCAAGCCATTTTGGGTACGCTAGTTGAATCTCCTGCACGGATAGCGAAGCGACGTCATTTGGGAGAAACCAGATGTGAGGTGCGCAAGTTGCTAGTATTGTGCGGACCGGCCCGGTTTATGGTTTTGGTGTAGACCGGAGCGGTTAATGGATTTCAGATTTTACTGGTCTTCGTGCGTGGGATCTGAGTGTTCTGGTTTGGAGCGATGCGACACCGTTTAGCGAGACACGTGTATGAATTAGCTGGATTGTGGTACGATATCGTTTAGAGGAACTAGCTGAGATGTGAGATCTGGATGTGTGAGAGCTGGTTGGTTCGGGAACTGGCTTGTAGTGCACCGTAGTTTTGAGAAACCAAATCTGATGTGAGCTGGTCGCTATAAGCGTGTTCACGTGCGACGTCGTTTGGTAGTAGCGCGCTGGTTAAGCGTATGGTCCAAATCTAGAGTGGTACTCAGATCTAAGTTGGTATCAACTGTGAGTCCAGTTTTTTCGATGACTACCGTTCTTCAGATTTGGGAGATTCCCCTTGTTGAGACACTTCCATTACTACCACTTTCGAAGGCTTGGGTTAAGCTGGAAGAAGAACGCGAAGAAGTTGCAGTGTGTCGTTGTTCGTAGTCTGGCAGATTTGGTTCTTCTGTTCAGGTAGTGCTTTGAGTAAGTACTAGATCCTACCTTGTGCTTCGTTTAGAGCTAGTTATCGTGTTAAAAAGGTAGGATAGAGCTGAGTTGAGCTGGTGGCTCCCAATTCGTGTTTCTGTGCATAATGTCCCTGAGCTGGCTGTTGTTGTTTGGCCAAGAAGGTGGCAGATCTGAGTTACCGGGACTCTTGTTGTGGTAATTGTTGCACATAAACTGAAGGTACGGATTTGAGCTAGTATTACAGTTTTGGGTTAAGCATGGATATTTAGTATGCTTGCTGGTATGTTGTGCAGTGTATGCTATCGTGCTGATTGTTGCTTGCCTCTGTCCTGTGTTAGTTTTTGCAAGCTGTTATAATTTCATACACGCATTTTCCATGATTGAACTCATATCTGTTAGCCGTTTGTTGTTGTGCTAACCCGTGTGTACCAGGATGCTGTTATTGAGGACGAGCAGCAATACCGTGCTCCTCATCTCCCTGCTGGGTAGTTGTTAGCCGCTATGAGACGAGTGGATAGCTACCATGCTCTCATGAGCTTTGGCAACAGCAGGTTGAGTGATCTGGTTGATGCTTCTGGTACGGTGTGTTGAGACGAGTGGATAGCTACCACGCTCTCACATGCTTCGTGGCCACTACCCTTTGTTTGTATCTATTGACAGATGTTGTGCTGGTCTTTGAGCTCCTTTGGCTTCCTGATTCGTTTGTAGCCTATTGCCTTGCATCCTACTGTTCTCATGTATAGCACGTGCATTTATATCTCTCTATCTATTTGTTGTTAGTATTGCTCTCCGTATTGAGGTTTGACCCCATGTCCCTCAGGGGCTGGCTATTTTGGTTGTCTGTGTGTTGTTCAGGATTCCCAGGCTTTTCAGCTGGTCGTGGAGATGACTCACCTGGTGTTTCCCCGAGAGGTGGATAGAGTGTCCCAGTTATCTATATTTCATAATTATGTATTAGAGTCGTCACCGGGGTGTCCCGTAGTGATATTCTATTGCTGATTTGAGATTGTATTACTTTAGGATGCTCGATGCTTGTACTTGTTATCTGCAACTTTTGGTTTGTTTTAAAACCAATATTTTGAGCATAAGTGTATTTTTAAATTATGTTTTCTAAGTCAGGTCAAAGCGAAATATTAGCCACTTTTTAAATGCTTCCGCAGTTGTTAATTGCATGTTTATCTTTATTGTGAACACCGGGCCTGACAACTAACCCCAAATTGCGCCAGAGAATTTCTAAACTGATGCAGGAAAAGTTCGAGATGAGCATGATGGGAGAGCTGATGTTCTTCCTAGGCCTACAAGTCAGACAGCTTGATAATGGAATATTCATCAATCAAGCTAAGTATACGAAAGAACTGCTGAAGATGTTTGGAATGGAGACAGTTCAGCAGCAGCTACCCCGATGAGTGCTTCAATCAAACTGGATAAAGATGAAGTTGGAACTGCAATTGAGGTATCTTTGTATCGCGGTATTATTGGCTCACTGCTTTACTTAACTGCTAGCAGACCAGACATCATGTTTGATTCTGTAGTGTGCTAGATTCCAAGCTGAGCCTAAACAATCGCATTATATTGAAGTCAAGCAAATTTTAAAATATCTTAAAGGAACTCCCAATGTGGGTCTTTGGTATCCCAAAAACTCCATTTTTCAACTAATCGGTTATACTCAGGTTGTAGGATTGATAGGTGAAGCACAAGTGGTACGTGTAAATTTTTGGGAGATCGACTGATTTCCTGGTTTAGTAAGAAGCAAACATCTAGTGCTACGTCCATAGCTGAAGCAGAGTATTTAGCAGTTGGAAGCTGCTGTGCTCAGATCTTATGGATTCAACACCAGCTTAAAGACTATGGCATTGATGCTTTTGAAGCTACTATTTTTTGTGACAATACCAGTGTGGTAGCCATCACTCAAAACCATGTGCTGCATTCAAGAACAAAGCATATAGACATAAGGCATCACTTCATAAGAGATCACGTGCTTAAGAAGGACGTCCGGCTGGAGTATGTGTCAATAGATCAACAAGTTGCTGACATGTTCACAAAACCTCTACCAGACGCTAAGTTTTCGTATTTTCGAAATATTCTTGGTCTCTTAGAATTGCCCTAATCTATGATTGTGCGAAATATTGCAGGTTGAACAGCTTTACTTTACCTCTGCTTTGGGTCTTCTATTCAGGGGGAACGAAGAAGAACTTCAGATTTGGTAAACTTCAGCATTGTCAAAGTTATTTCAGGCGCAAGCTCAAATTTATTCAAATACGATCGTTTACTCAAATGGAAAAGATTCGTAGGATCGTACAGTTGCCTGGAATTAAGGAGACAAGGTAGGTACTATTTTGGGTAAATAGTACGATGTATAGAGACCGTTTTTCATTGCTTGCACAGAAATGGAAAGAAGACAAATTGGCTCTATCAATGAGAAATTTACCTTGTAGTGGAGCAGGATTTACGGTGTACAATTTTGGCAGCAATTCAAACGGGATTCATTTCCTTTGGAGAATTTTGTGACCGTTGCAATCGAAGCCTATATATATCAGCAGCAGTGTTGAAGAAAGATACACTTCGCCATTAATCTATTGCGGTCACGCTGTCAAACTTTCTCTAGAGCTTACTCTTCGTTGAAAGCAATCAAAGCTCAAGCACTCGAAGAATCTTCATTCATTTGATATTCACTGTTATACCTTCGAGTGTCATTCTCTGGTTCACATTATTGAATCAAGTTTCATTGTCTTAGAAACCAGAGATTTTACACTACTCACAAAAGTGTATTCATTGTCATATTTTATTGAGTCTGTAACGAACTGTCTTTGTGAAGAAGTTCGAAAAACAAACAAGTGTTGTAAAAACCAGCAGCTGTGTCTGCGTGGAGTGTTGTGAAGTACTAGGAGTTCTCGTAGCTGTGGGTTACGGGATCGGGTGTTTGTAGAAGGCCTACTTGCATCAAATCTTCTAGTGATACCTTCCGAGGAGGAAGAAGGAGAGACGTAGGACATTGAAGTCCGAACTTCCAGAAACAAATTCCTGACTCAATCTTTTACATACAGCATTTATTTATTATTGCTTGTTATTCACTGTTCACAAACCAATCGGCCTTTTCCGCACAAATATTGTTGGCTGAGAAGTTTGCATAAAACTGAGTTACAAAACATTTTAAAAGAGTTTTGAAATAGAAAAATCGAAGGAGTTCATTCAACCCCCCC
>KV007497.1:18670-32241 GCA_001598015.1 Dorcoceras hygrometricum
GTTAACTAACATGGATCAGCCGCAGGATCGAACTACAAGTGCACCAGCTGCTGGAGGAGAAGCGTCGAAGAATCAAGATCATGTACAAGCAGACGACGCTCAACCATCGACTGGCCAACCAGCAGCAAGCAATTCCCAAATAGCATCAAGTTCATCTGCTGGACAACCAGTCGCAAGAAATTTTCAATTGGTATCGCCAGCTGGACAACCAGTCGCGAGTCCACTACAATTGATATCGAGTCCACCAGCTGGTGAACCAGCAGGCAGCACATCTAGACAATTGCTGATCAAGCAGCAGCAAGAACTTCCTACCAGCAGGAAGCAGACGCACGAGCTAGCGATTCTTCACATCCAATGGCGTCTGCTGATCCAGTAGCTGCGACTCATCCAGCAACACAGGGGGAACAACAAAGAACAAATCCCATTGGACTTGATCTTCGGTGGAATAGAAATCATCCATCTGAGCAAGTCATAGTTTTCCAAATTGATGCAGGACAAGTTTGAGATGAGCATGATGGGGGAGCTGACATTCTTCTTAGGCTTACAAGTTCGCCAGCTGGAAAATGGAATTTTCATTAACCAGGCGAAATACACAAAAGAATTTCTGAAGAAATTTGGAATGGAAAATAGTTCAGCAGCAGCACCCCGATGAGTTCAACAATCAAACTCGATAAAGATGAAGCTGGATCTGCCATTGAGGTATCTCTTTATCGTGGTATAATAGGCTCTTTGCTTTATTTGACTGCTAGAAGACCAGACATCATGTTTGCTGTCTGTATGTGTGCTAGATTTCAAGCAGAGCCAAAGAATTCGCATTACATTACTGTAAAGCGAATATTGAAATATTTGAAGGGTACTCCTAACGTGGGTCTTTGGTATCCCAAAGACTCCGGCTTTGAACTAATTGGGTACAGTGATACAGATTACGCAGGTTGCAGGATTTATCGCAAGAGCACAAGTGGAACATGTCAATTTTTAGGGGATCGATTGATCTCTTGGTTTAGTAAGAAGCAGACGTCAATTTCCACGTCAACTGCTGAGGCGGAATATCTTGCTGCTGGCAGTTGTTGCGCACAAATCCTCTGGATTCAACATCAATTGAAGGATTATGGCATTGATGCTTCTGAAGCTCCTATTCTCTGAGCCGTACGCTAAGTTTTCGTATTTTAGAACACTTTAGGTCTTCTTGAATTGCCTTGATGTTGTGTACTAACGCATATTGCACGTTGATTAGCCATTGCTTAAATCAGCAGTAGGTCTGTTGTTCAGGGGGAACGAATAGCCTATCAGCTGAGGTAAGGTCTCTTGCGTTGGGAGTGTATTGGTCGTAGGGGGAACCAGGAGCTGATTTAATAAGCGTGACGTCAGCAGAATATGTTGCGACTGGACATACTCAGTTGTTGCGTGTATACTGCTGATGCTTATATATTACCAGCTCTTGCCACCCTCAACGCAATATTGAATCAGCAGTTGTGACTTTATACCTTTGGCGCGAAGTTATCTATTTTTTGCACTTTATTTGATTAAAATGTTGGAAAATATTTTACACCGTACGATCAAAATATTTTGAAAATTTTTCAAATCTTTTTCCACAGTGTACGCGCTAACGGATGGTTGACACGTGTTGTTACCATGCAAAAAGTCACATCGAAATCCTCTCTCTCCAAAAACTCTTCGCATTCTTTACTTATTTACCGCATGACTGTTCATTCTCTTTTGCGTTGCATATTTGTTCTCTCTAGCATATCTATCTTGTGCGCTCTCTCTATCACAAAGATTTTACAGGTGTTTCTATCGACAATCCACAATCAGAAATGGCTTCTTCATTCTACAGCAACTCTCAGCATGTTGATTTTGACTCAGTTCTCGGCATAGATGACCAAGGTATGGTGTCCATGTTTCAAGCTCTTGTGGCATCCGGCCTTGCAGGTTTTCTGGGATGTCCAGCAGTTATTTATGAAGATGCTTTAGTTGACTTCTTCGAGAACGCTTCGGTTCGAGAGGGTGTTATTATCATCACTGTGGCTGGGCAGTTGGTGGAAATCTCTGAGGAATGGTTCGCAGAGTCTTTTGAACTTCCAGTAGATGTTTTGGGAGATCTATCGGAGATTCCCAAGGATGTAATTTTCGATGCTAAGAGCATTGTATCTTTGTCGGGAGAGCCAATAAGTCTTTCGGGAAGGAAGAATCAAATGAAATTTGAGTTTCGTCTTCTTTGTGACATTATGGCGAAAGCTATTTCTGTAAAGGCAGGGTCCTTCAATGCAATAACTGTTGATAAGTTTTCTTTGATTACGGCAGTTGTTTGCGGTATACGGATGAACTGGGCCAGATTTTTGTTCAGCATTTTTAAGAAAATGGTGACTCCAGGATCTAAGCAAGCCAAGGGCTTCGCTATTCAAATAAGTCTTATGCTGGAGAATATTCCGAATCTGGAATTAGGCGCATCTTCAGAGTTTCCTACTTCCAAAATCCTCACTGACAAGACTGTGCATCGATTTGTCTCTATTAATGATCGAGATGGTGCAGAGGAAGCTACTGGGGCAACCAAGCAAAGGGCTGCCTCGAAGAAAAGATCTGCTGCTGATGTTGGAACAGCAGTGACTAAAAAGAAAAGGACTTCGAAGAGGAAATCAACTTTGGAGACAGTGGTCGTTGCCCAGGAAGCAATTCCTATTCAAAGTGTTCCTGTTTCAACAGCTATAGAGCTTATGGTTGAAGACCAGCAGGCAGAATTTATTAAAGAGCAACCAGCTGATGAGCTTCCTACTGATAAATCAGCTGCTTCAACTGAGGAGAGACATTGGTTTGATCTCTCATATGAAGAACTCATTTCCAAATGGGCTGCTGAACGCCCAGTTACTTCTCCTGCTGATACTAATGATGAAATTGAGGATGATAAACCAGTTGTCGACGATCCCGACACTATTATCAATCAAGTTCTTCAACATTTGGATTCTACTTCAGCTGATAAGAATGTTGAGCCAGATGAAGAAGCAACAACTATGGATGTTGACACTGCTGGTGAAGACCAGCAGGTACAGGAACCTGTGGCTCAAAACACAAATAATGATCTGCTCGATGATGATGAGCAGAAGTCACTGGACGATATTCTTCTGATGATTCCAGTTGATGTTCCATTGCCTTCTGCTGGCATGGAAATTACCAAGATTGTCATGGGCAACGAGATAAAGATTCCAGGTGTTACTGAAAGGACTTGGTTCCTAAGCAGCCTTCCTAAAATTCTTGCTGATCATAAAGGAAAGGCAATTTTGGTGGAGAAAGACCCAATCAAGGGCAATCCGGCTCAGGAGCATTACTTCTTAATATGTGCAGATATTGATTTGCTCGTGGCTTTGCGTGCCAAGGTAGTTGATGAAGTAGCTCTATTCTTTAATTCTTTCAGTTTGAAGAAGCTGGCTACCATAAATTTTGAGGAAATGTATAAGAAAGAGGAACTAGTTTTGTCCTGGGGCGAAACAGAGTCACCCCAGTTAGCTATTCAACGGAAGTCTTACATTTTGCTCAAATATAGAGAAGTTTTGGTATGGAAGTTTTTGGAATCATGGAGGTCCAATTTTGTGCCTGGCCAAGGATCTTCCGCAGTTGATCTCAGTGTGATAGATTTGCTTTCAGATCTTCACGTATCTGTTTTAGAGGAGTTGACAAAGGCGGCACGGGCCCATGGCATTACATGGAAAAAGACTTGTTGTTCTACGATGTTTGAGGAGAGCCCATGTGCTGATCAATGGGTACAAATTCCCAGGCAAATTAGTTCGTATGAAGTCCATCGCCAACGCCATATGATGACACTCTCCCCTCAGTGAGTGAATTTTTCCGGATGATGAAGAAGAGATGGGCGGATATCTGTTTCGAAGTTATTGAGTTTTGCGCTTCGCGGAGACTTCTACCGGTTGGTTCTTTAAAGTTTTGCAGGTCTTTGTCAGTAGTAGAACCAGATTATCGAGTTGATCCTCACCAATCTTCAGTTTTGGCATTCAGAGTCTCTCAGTTTTGCTCCGTGTTTGTTGATTTCAGTGTGTTTAGTTGGCTCCCTACAATAGATATTTCAGATTTTCTTTCTTCCATTGCTTTGGAAAGAACAGATTTACGTGGTGTCCAGAGATCTTTTGCTCAGTCAGTTGTTCCAAGTGTACAGTTTTCTTTAGATCAGCGCCCGTCTTCTCCAACCTCTGCTGACAGTTCTTCCTCTCTACATTTTGATGCGTCAGATCTAGATGCTGCTGTGTCCTCTCTACCATCCGTCTCTCCGGATATCTCTGCTGCTCTTGCCGATTTTCAAGCTATTTTATCGGAGCAAGTTAATGAATCTCATAGTGGCATTTCCTCCAGACTACATAAATTGAGCAAGGCCTTCGTGACTCCCTGTGTGATCAAGCAGCTCTATTCAAAAATTTATTTCAGGAAGCACGCCAAGAAGGCCGCACCATTGCTGATGTCCAGACTCTGCGCTTTAATGAATTCCGCAAACATACTCTAGCTCAAAATGCTTCTATCTTTACCGGACTAGCGGATGTGCGAAAGGAAGTGCAGGAAGTGAATGCTAAAGTGGACATCTTAGCCTCACGCGTAAATGACGTTCAAAAGGATGTTGAGGCCACCAAGGAAGCCATTTCCCACCATCTTTTTGAATTTAAAAGTCAGGCACAGGAAAATCAGAATATTCTTCATGCCCAACTGAGCGAACTTGTTGATTATATCCGTCGGGGCGGTGCTGACAAAAATGGGGAAAGTGGCAGCCGAGGACCCCAACAGCCTTCGAATGTTCAAATCGAAGACAGTGCTGTAAGAACTCCAACGTTTGCGCAAAGGGTTGAAATTTCTCAGAGACATATTGTACAGACTGTGCTGGATGCTGATAGTAACAGAGAATCTCTTGAAAGACAAGCAGCAGCGGAACGTGATAGAGAAAGAAGAAGAAGGGAGGCGAGTATGTTGAAAAGGAGAAGAAGAGATTAGATTAGCTTTTCCGCTGAAAATCTTTGTACACATTTTTTGTACAATTTTGTTGGTTAATGAAAGTTTGCATTCCAGCAGATCATGTGCAATTTATTTTTGCATATCTTTTTATCTCGGCTGCTGAAGTTTTGTCATCACCAAAAAGGGGGAAATTGTTAGGATAAAATTTATTAGTTTTGGTGATAACAAAAATAAGACAAGTTGCTTTGGACAATCAGTTGTCGCACCTAACAGGAGAACATTTATCTATCGACAGTGGCACTTCAGCAGGTAGTATATCCGTTGGAATTCAGCAGTTGGGGTATTCGTTGGAAATCAGCAGATGGTATGCAATCAGTGCTTGTTTTGTTCTCGAAGATATTCAGCAGATACATTCCTTGCGAGCAATCAGAAGATACATATAAGTGTTAGCGTGTTTTTGGTAAGGATTGGTAAACGACAGCGTATTGATTGGATTAGAAGAATCAGCAGAAGCTCTCTTTAGAGAAATCAGCAGTTGAAAAGAATTCTTGAAGAGATCAGTAGTCTCTTAGTATATTTCGTTGGAGAATGCAAAACAACAGCGTTTAGATAAGTTGGAACGACGGCGTTTTGAGATACCGCTAGAATTTCAGTCGATGGAGTTTGCGCATATTCAATCTCTGGTATTTCAGCAGATGGCTACAGTGAACATCAACCAGCAGATGATGTTGACCAGCAGGAGCATTACAAAGATAAAAAAACGGTGTCACTTGAATAAGTTGACACGACATCGTTTTAAAGCTAAAGGAATCAGTCGATGGAAAAACACAAATGTATGTCAGCAGGTGAACTCTTTCAAGTGTTCTTTCAGTCGAAGCATCTTTGACAAAGTTGATGGAGTTAGTGCTGGTTATCAAAGTTATTTCAGGCGCAAGCTCAAATTTGATTCAAATACGATCGTTTACTCAAATGGAAAAGATTCGTAGGATCGTACAGTTGCCTGGAATTAAGGAGACAAGGTAAGTACTATTTTGGGTAAATAGTACGATGTACAGAGACCGTTTTTCATTGCTTGCACAGAAATGGAAAGAAGACAAATTGGCTCTATCAATGAGCAATTTACCTTGTAGTGGAGCAGGATTTACGGTGTACAATTTTGGCAGCAATTCAAACGGGATTAGCTTTTGCTTGAGGCGAAATCTGTCCGAAACCTTCTGAGTCATGTCTCAAATTTGAAATCAGCTTTTAAAACGATTAGAATGAACTTAAAGCTGAAATCTGAAATCTGGGAATATCAACATGGCCCCTTTAAAATGAAAAGGGCTAAAATTGTGGTCTTATGGATTTTGGGGTTTTACATTCCCTGAGCTGGTTGTTGTTGTTTGGCCAAGCAGGTGGCAGATTTGAGTTACTTGGGATTTTTTTTGTGGTAATTGAAGCTCAAAAAATGAAGGTACGGATTTGAGCTTGTCTTACAGCTTTGGGGTAGGCGTGGATATATGTGTATGCTTTCTGGTATGCGTGTAATCTGTGCTGTTGTATTGTTTTTGCTTACTGCTAGTCTCTGTGCTGATTTTTGTAAGCTGTGGCATTGGTATACAAGCATTTTCCACGTTTGAGCTCATATCTGTTCGCCTTTGTTGTTGTTGCGCTAACCCGTATGTACCAGGAGCTGTTGTTGAGGACGAGCGGCAATACCGTGCTCCTCAAATCCATGATGGTGAATTGTTAGCCACTATGAGACGAGTGGATAGCTACCACGCTCTCATGAGCTTTGGCAACGGCAGGTTGAGTGATATGATTCTTCTCTGGTACTATGTGTTTAGACGAGTGGATAGCTACCATGCTCTCACGCACATCCTGGCCACTATTCTTTCATTCGATCTGTTGACAGCTGTTGAGCTGGTCCTTGAGTTCCTTTGGCATCCTGATTCGTTTGTAGCCTACTGCCTTTGCATCCTGTTGTTTCAGGCATAGCACGTGAATTTATATCTGTTGCTATCTATTTGGTGTTTGTATTGCTCTCCGTAATGGGGTTTGACCTATGTCTCTCTGGGGCTGGTTGTTTGGTTACCTTTGTGTTGATCAGGTTACCAATGTTTCTCAGCTGGTCGAGGAGATGACTCAGCTAGTGGTGCCCCGAGAGGTGGATTGAGTGTCCCAGTTATGTATATTATATATTTATACAATAGAGTCGTTGTCGGGGAATGTCCCGTGTTAATGTTCTATTGATGATTAGAGTTTTGTTGATTGGGATACACTCGAGGCTTGTATGATTATTTGCTTGTTGTTTGGTTGTTGTAAAACAAATATTTTGTGTATCAATGTATTTTTAAATTATGTTTTATAATTCAGGCCAAAGCGAAAATTTTAGCCACTTTTAAATGCTTCCGTCGTTGTTAATTTTGTGGTTAATCTCTGTATTGCACACCGGGCCTGAAATTTTTTGTATCAGAGCTTAAATTGGGATAAGCTCGAATTCTTTTAATCACACTTGAGTCTAGGCACTTTGTTGCTTGTTGCATGTGCTTGACTACGTGATATATTTTCTATGTGATCTTACTGTTCTAGTGATCTCGTAGATGCCGCCTAGACGTAGGGGTAGAGCGACCAGGCAGATTCCGATAGAGTCTGAGGGTCAGAACGACGATGTTGACCGTAGTGTTCGCATTCATAGGCGCGCGAGACAAGTCGAGGATGAGGTAGATGAGCTGGAAGCCCGTGTGGATGATATGGAACTATTTATGGCGAGGTTTCAACGGATGAATCCTCAGACGTTTAATGATGATTAGCGTAGTTCCGATGCTAAGTCCTGGCTGGAGCACATTACCGGACTGTTTGATAGTGTGAGGTATGATGATGAGCGTAGGCTGAGCTTAGCTACGTTCAAGCTGAGGAGGAATGCTGAGCATTGGTGGAGAGGTGCTTCACGAGCTCTCGAGGAGACTGGTGTAGGGATAACGTGGAACCGTTTCCGTACTGCCTTCAGACAGGAGTACATCCCAGAATCCTATGTGAACGCCCAGGATCGTGAGTTTGATAACTTGGTTTAGGGAACCATGTCTGTGAGGGAGTACGCCAGAAGGTTTTCTTCACTCCTTTCCTATGTTCCCCATGTGTCTGTCCGCGAGAGGACGAAGAGGAACATGTTTATGGAAGGGCTGAAGGAGGATCTTTACTCTTTGGTCTTGGCGAGTTCACCAACTAGTTATGCAGATACGGTGGACAAGGCTATGGCTATTGAGGAAGGATTGCAGAACCGTAGGTCTCGGGTTAGGCCACAAGTTGCTCAAGGTAACCGTCCCAATGTTCTAGGGGTTAAATCTTTCCAAATGTCTCAGTCATCCCAGCCACCTCAGTAGGCAGCCCAACAATCTGGACGCCACAGGTTCAGGCCTCGTGGCCATTGTTTAAGAAGAAGTCGAGTTCTAGTTATTCTGGTTCGGACAGTTCGAGCAGCAGTAGTCCCAGAGCTGATTTCTGTGGTCATTGTGGAGGAAAGCACCCGATCGCCGCAGTGTGTTGGAGTTCAGGGTGCGTGCAATAAGTTGCGGGCAGTATGGACACTTTGTGCGAGTGTGTCCCTTGGTTGGATCTCAGCACACCGCTGCCCCACCGCATGGCCGTTCAGGGGGATTTTCTGGGGTCGTTCTTTCCATGTTCAGCAGCAGAGAGTGGGGGAGACACATCATAGGCTGTTCCAGCAGCCTGGTCCTTCGCGTTTTGGACAGTATTCCCAGCCTCATTTCTCAGAACCCTAGCAAGCCCAGGTGAACGCCATGACTAGGGGAGCAAGCTGGGGCACACCAGGAGGAATAATCGCAGGTACTTGCACTGTTTTTGATTTTCCAGCACGTGTATTTTTTTATACTGGAGCATCACATTCATTTATAGCTGATGCATTTGTGGTTGAGCATGGTTTGCATACCACTTATTTATGTGAAGTTTTTGCTGTTGTGACTCCTGCCGGTGCGAGCCTGTTCTCCCAAGAGACTTTGTTGAATTGCATTCATAGGTTTGGCGAGAACGTGTTGGTAGAAAATATGATTCGAATAGTGATGTGGGATTTCGATTGCATTGTGGGAATGGACGTGTTGTCTAGTTTTAGGGCCACAGTGGATTGTTTCCATGGCGTTGTGCATTTTCGGCCCCAGTCTGGAACTTCTGTGGTCAAGATTCCCAATCGAAGATTCCGTTGATCTCTGCTATGGAGATGTTTAGCCTCATGTCGTTGGAGAATTCTGGATTCATGGTTTATGCTTTAGACACATCCTTTTCGTCGTGTGTGGAGCTTAGTGACATCCCCGTTGCTCGTGATTTCCTGATGTGTTTCCTGAGGAGATTCCTGGTTTTCCTCATAGGAGGGAGATTGACTTTAGTATTGAGTTGGAGCCTGGTACAGCTCTTATCTCGTGAATTCCGTATCGTATATCACCAGTCGAGTTGAGGGAGCTGAAGGTACAGCTTAGCGACTTGTTGGAGAAGGGCTTTATTAGGCCAAGCATGTCACCTGGGGAGCTCCTATCGTTTGTAAAGACGAAGGATGGTTCAATGAGGATGTTGTCAGGCCACGTGCGCTGATATATCAATTAATCACAAATATGCAGAAGCATCGTAAAAAACTATGGGCTAAAAATTTTCGATAATGGCCTGATCAAATATCATTCAAAGTACGTTCATACTCAAAATAAGAGTTTAATTCAAAACTCAAGCAACAACAATCAATAATCAAAAAATTATCCCCAATTTAAATAATGGCACAGGACATCCCCTAGCTCAATATAAATATCAATACAACTGGGACTCAAATCAAAAAGGGTATCGACCAGCTGAAGCTCCACTCTGTCCAGCCTGGTTACCTGAAGAACCTGCAATGGACAATACAGACCAAGGCAGCCCAAAACAGGGAAAATGAACGAGGTCAAACCTCAGTACGAAGAGCACAATAAAAGCATCAATCATATCAGACAATGCAATATCTCTATCTGCAATGCATGAAAAGGGCTACCAAGAACCATCGGTAGGCAAATGCACAACGACTCAGCTGTGCAGATCTCATCAATCATCATCATCTTGTGATCTTCAGGTACGACGACTCAGCCAACCATCACAAGGCATAGTGGTTTTCAGGCGCAACGACTCAGCTGGCCACCACATCAAAAATAGCGTTGGACCTTTCAGGCACGACGACTCAGCCGGCCGATCACAACGTATAAAGGGATTCAGCTTCCAAAGGAATCGGGCTCAATATGAAAGCGTGAATGCACAGCAGACTCATGCTTAAAATCAATGCATAACTCACACGCACAAACAGATATGAGCATAAAATCATCACACAGTCAATCCAAATCACAGCAGCTAACACACGACAAAAATATTCCCAAAGCTGATAACAAAGCTACTTAATCTATCTCAATTCGTACCTCAATCAGCTTCTACCTCAACAGATCTTACAAAAACAAGGGGGCAGCAACCAACTCAAGTCTACCGTCCAAACAGCTTCACGACAAACACAACAGAAGCCACTACGAGCTCAAATCCAAAGTTGTTAAAGAATAGACAAGCTACTGGTCAACAATCGCGAAGACGAGCTCAGCGCTACCAATCTTGCTCCAAATAGCGGCGTAAAACGACGGCAATCGACGAAAATAGGGTTCGGATAAAAAGTAACAATCGAGGGTTGTCGGGATGAAGATAAGAAATTTCGGGTGAAAAATGACTAAGTGTTGATCACTACTTAGCATATACATTCACCAGTCAATCGCTACAATGGAAGTCAGCATCGACTAATTCAGATCCCTTCATCAACTCTGATTTTGGCACTGATCAGATTTCATCGCTAAGGCAAAAGCCTCTCAAATCTGGTTTTCTAAACAAAACACGCGTTTCTGATACCAAAACGACGTCGCTCTTACTTATCAAGACGACGTAGCATCAGGGTCACGCTCTCACAACAGATCCTTCTAACACTCACTTCTGCCAGAATCCATCCACATCTGAGCAACACAGGACAGTTGACCAACTTTGACATCTGATCACATAGACGCTCGCATCTGTTCTCTCTCGCTAAACAGATTCCTCTCACTAGCGCCAAATCTGAACACACAATACGACATCGCATTTCCTCATGCAACGCCATATCTGCTAACACCTGAAATGACAGCGTTTTGTCCCCTGCTCGCTATAATTCACGTAACCACTCGAGGGACACATCTGAACATCCAGATTCCACTCAAATCTGAAATTCTAAAAATCACCAAATCTTCACATCTGAAAACCCAATAGTTAATAACTCAATTAACTATTCCTTCCCCAAACCTGATTAGCCAGTAAATCATACTTAACAATTTCTAGTCCTCACATTCTCCCCCACTATAAATCGATTTCGTCCTCGAAATCACTTACGGCATCCGATCCAAAAATCAACAAGATAGCATATTCAAAACACAGTATACTAGACACCATTACTAATACACCTATGCCATCACGCACAACATAACTCAATGCTAAACAGAACCTCATATTAGCAGCAAAATCATTCAAACACAAGATCAACAATCCAGAAAATTTCCCGGAATCTACTGCTATCACAGCTCAAACAGATGAGGCCACTCTTGTCTTATCTTCTCTTCGACCTCCCAGGTAGCTTCCTCACGACCATGCTTGCTCCATTGGACCATCATCAACGGAATAACCTTATTCCTCAGCTGCTTCTTCTTCCTATCCAGAATCTTCACCGAATATTCCACATAGCTCAAGGTAGAATCCAGCTCTACTTCATCAGTCCTCAACACATGGGACGGATCTGGATCATATTTCCTCAACATTGACGCATGAAACACATCATGCATCGCTGCTAACTCATCAGGCAGCCTCAATCTATAAGCCAACTATCCGATCCTCTCAACAATCTCAAAGGGACCAACGAATCTAGGAGCCAATTTACCCTTCAATCTGAATCTCATCACGCTCTTGAAAGGAGAAACTTTGAGAAATACTCGATCGCTAACCTCAAACTCTAAAGGTCTGCGTCTCTTGTTACCATAGCTAGCATGTCGATCTTGAGCATCTTTCGTCCTACTCTGAATCAAATCAATCTGATCCTTCATGTGCTGCACAAACTCAGGAGTATACAACTGCTTCTCGCCAATCTCTTCCCAGCAGATCGGTGATCTACACTTACGACCATACAATGCCTCAAAAGGGGCCATTCCAATAGTCACCTGGTAGCTGTTGTTATAAGAAAACTCAACTAAGGACAAGGAATCCTGCCAGCCACCACTGAAATCCAACACAAAAGCCTCGCCAATCTCTTCCCAGCAGATCGGTGATCTACACTTACGACCATACAATGCCTCAAAAGGGGCCATTCCAATAGTCACCTGGTAGCTGTTGTTATAAGAAAACTCAACTAAGGACAAGGAATCCTGCCAGCCACCACTGAAATCCAACACAAAAGCTCGCAGCATATCTTCTAAAATCTGAATGGTCCTCTCAGATTGACCATCTGTCTGTGGGTGATAGGCTGTACTCATAGCCAATCTCGAACCCATCGCTGCATGCAAGCTTTTCCAGAATCGGGAAGTAAACCTTGGATCTCTATCTGACACTATCGAAACCGGCACTCCATGCAATCTAACCACATGGTCAATGTACAGTCGCTCCATCTTCTTCATCGAACACCTCACATCATAGGGAATGAAATGGGCTGACTTCGAAAGTCTATCAACAACAACCAAAATAGCATCACATCCCCTACTCGATCGAGGCAAATGAGTCACAAAATCCATGGCGATATGCTCCCAGTTACACTGAGGCACTTCTAGACTCTGTAGCAATCCACCAGGTCTCATCCTCTCAGTCTTGACCTGTTTGTCGGGGATCCGGATCCGCCCCCCGGCTAGGCAGCGGAAGAACATAGAATTAACATGTGCCGGGAGACGATCAATACGAAAAATACAATAACAATTATCATACATAGGGGGTTCAAAACCACTACCTTGCTGGCACTTGTGCCTGGCTCCAACCGTAGTTACAATAACGTCGGCTCTTCTCGGTAGATTGCGGTAGATATCGCCAATCCGGTCCACGACCAGAAACGAGACTCCTTCGTCAGCCTGCACTAGAAGGACTAACGAGATCAGCACGAATGGATTCTCCTCGTCGAATTGGCCGGAAACGATTTTCCGGCGAAGACGGGCGGCGGCGGCTATAGAGGAGAGGAGGGGCGGCGGTTTCTAGGTTTAGGGTTGGTGAAGATGAGTTAATTATTAAGTGTTTAAGTCTAGTCTTAATTCTATATTAAATAGAATTAAAAGATGGACTTGGAAGGACTAACGAGATCAGCACGAATGGATTCTCCTCGTCGAATTGGCCGGAAACGATTTTCCGGCGAAGACGGGCGGCGGCGGCTATAGAGGAGAGGAGGGGCGGCGGTTTCTAGGTTTAGGGTTGGTGAAGATGAGTTAATTATTAAGTGTTTAAGTCTAGTCTTAATTCTATATTAAATAGAATTAAAAGATGGACTTGGACCGGCCCAACGGGCCCGGGTCCAACGATGAACATTCAGTTCATCTCCACCACCGAGACTTCATCGTAACTCCGATCGCCGATCAGATCGGACCGATCGA
>KV007499.1:7934-25141 GCA_001598015.1 Dorcoceras hygrometricum
CACCAACACACTGCGTGGACGGATGCTTGCCACCGCAAAAACCACAAAACTCAGCCCGAGAACCACTGCTACTCGAACTGCCTGAACCAGAAGAGCCAGAACCCGACTTCTTCTTGAACTGCTAACCTCGGGGTCGAAACCTCTGACGGCCAGCCTGCGGCGCCCCCTGTGGCTGCTGCTGCTGCTGCTGCTGCTGGGGCTGATAGGCTGACTGGGAGGACTGAGAAGACAGCGCTCCCTGAATAGCCAGACGACCACCCGGCGCTGCCTGCTGCCTACGAGCACGACAACTACGCAAACCTTCCTCAATGTCGATGGCACTGTCCACAGCCTCAGCGTAAGTCTTGGGATTACTTGTCAAAACCATCTGATACAACTCTTCATTCAAGCCCTCAAGAAATCGAGTCCGCTTGGCCCTCTCCCAACCAGAAACATGGGGAACGTATGCCAACAGAGAAGAAAACTTCCTAGAATACTCCCTAACAGTCATCGAACCCTGCTCCAGATGATCGAACTCTCGCTCCCGGGCGTTCACATAAGACTCGGGCACATACTCCTGCCGGAAGGTCTAGCAAAAACTATCCCAAGAGATCCCAACACCGGTCACCAACAAGGTACTCGAAGCGCCTTGCCACCAGCGCTCTGCAGCCTTCCTAAGCAAGAGGGTCGCTAAACTCAGCCGAAGATCATCATCATACTGCACCCGATCAAAAAGACCAATGATGTTACGGATCCACGAGTCCGCATCCTCACTCGACTCATCACCATTAAAGACTGGAGGGTTCATCCGCTGAAACCGTGCTATAACAACATCCATCCGCTCCACCGGGGGAGGAAAGTCACCGACTTCCTCCTCCTCCTCATGTCTACTACGAGAACGGCTAAGAGCGCTATGCCGATCCTCATTCTGTCCTGCCGATTCCTCAAACTGCCCCCTACCTCTACCACGACATCTAGGCGGCATCTACGAAAACACTCAACAGGATCAAGCAAAACAGAACAGATACAGCATAGATAGCACAACAAGATGCAGCACATAAGCGGAAGCTACTAAAAAAGCGGGTAAAATTTTCGCTTTTGGCCTGACGGTTTAAAACGATATAATTTAAAATAGTGCGATACTCAAAATAGATATCCCAGTTTATAAAAACCACTAAACAACACAAACAATATAGCATACGAAAACAAGTATCAGACTCCAACCACTGGATACAACAACGAAGCACAGGGCATCCCCTGGCTAACTCAACTGATACATAATAATATGCTATATGCAACTGGGATACTCAACCACCTCCTGGGGCACCACCAGCTGGGTTAAAACCACGACTAGCTGTAAAACATGGGTTTCCTGAAAACAACACAACAAGGAAAACAACCAAGCCCTAGAGGGACATGGGGTCAAACCCCAGTACGGAGAGCAACTATATAACAGTAGTAAACAACAAGAATAAAATGCAGATGCTATGCATGAGTAAGGAGACAACAGCTCAACGAAATCTGCAATAGAATATGTGGCCATGGTGAGTGTAGGACATGTGGGTGCTACCCACTCACCCCTACTCACCCACCCTTACCAGACGCATCAACAACTCAACCTGCCGTTGCCTCGCCCATGAACTGTGGTAGTTAAACACTCGGCGCATGATGGCTAACAAATACCAGCAGGGAGATGAGAGTGCGGTAGTGCCGCTCGCCCTGCATCATGGTAAGTAAACATAAACAAATAACAAACGAAGCAAATGGCTGCAAAAAGCTGAAACAGAGAATGCAAAATGCGTGTGTAAGTAAACAAAACAATAACAACGAAGCAATGGCTGCAAAAGCTGAACGGAGATGCAAATGCGTGTATGCAACATGCTGGAATAACAAGCATATAAACATATGCGAAACAATAATAGCATCAGCAAGTATACACCACATAACCAACAGTCATCTTACAAAACAGCAGCCAGCAATAGCCATCTCACAAATTATCCAAGCCATAACATCGCTGTATTACAAGCTCCAATCCGTACCTTTTACTTCTATGTAATAATTACCACAACAAAGGTCCCGAGAAAGCTGAACAACAACCTATTAAAGCACACAGGGGCATAAATCATCGGGACTCAAATACACAGAAGGTACTGCCGGGAGTTACAACTCAACCAGCGATCAATCCCATCAATACCACTTAACAGGGAGCTTAAATCAACTTACTAAAGCTAAGATCTTACAACAATTCGAAGCTACCTGCTCACAGCGAACACACGGCCAAGACAGTAACTTTGCGATCTCGCTCTAGCTAACAACAGCCTCCTAGAATGGTATAAGATGGAAGAGCTTCTCGAGAGGAGTCCAACGCTACCTCGAACAAGCAAAACAACCACCGAGAACGACAGGAATTGCCGGAGAAAAGCTACGGTGAACAGTGCTCTAGGGTTCGAGAAACAGAGAACGAATGTCGGGGAAAATATTCTAAGTATGGGATCTGATATCTCAAACGAAGACCAAGTCTTCCTATATATATAAATCCCACAGCTGCTGAAATCTGATTAAAAGTCCACCGACATAACCAGCAGGTACCAACAACCATCGGCTGGTCGAACCCCTCAAAGCATAATCCCAAACACACAAAAAGACGTCGTAGGACACTACCTACGACTGGTTCTCAACCAAAAGCTGGACAACCAGACGACTGGTTTAAACATCGCGGGAATTCCTCCAAAAGCTGGTACCAGCTGCAACATATAAAATTCAGCGTTGCAATTAGTCAAAACGGCGTCGCACAGATGACGTCATCAAAATCCGATCGCTAACTCTCTCTCAAAAACAGCTGCAAGCTACAGAAGAGTTGACCAGCGTTGACGTCTGGAAATCGAATATGCGCATCGACTGGTTCCTTAGCGCTAGCCAAACGACGACGCTCCAACTTATTCAAACGACACTGTATCCAACCCGATACAAATCCACGCTCAGGCAACGGCTGATATTACAAGCGCTACCAGATCTCTCCAAACGACGGCGTTTCATAATCCTGTGTTACCAAAACACGTTGCGACTGGTTTTCACTATTCAACCAGCTTTCACCAAAAACCAGCTTTCACCCAAAAATCTCAAAAATACGAAAACTCCCAGAATTGTTCTAGGTGAGGAATTTGACCCAAAAACACAACTTAAACATTCAAACAGAGATCTTAAGCCACCAAGAATCTCTAAACCCCGATACATTCCAACAAATGATCTCTTATACAAATTCAGGTCTCACATCTATGCCTTGGATGTCTCCCGAGAATCACGGATTGAGTTGAGTGATGTGCTGATTGCTTGTGAGTTCCCAGATGTGTTTTCGGATGAGATTCCGGGATTCCCTCCGAGATGAGAGATTGACTTCAGCATAGAGTTGGTGCCAGGGACAACACCATTTTCTAGACCTTCGTATCGGTTGGCGCCAGCTGAGTTGAAGGAGCTCAAGCATCAGTTGCGTGATCTTTTGGAGAAAGGATTCATCAGACCGAGTATGTCACATTGGGAGATTCGATTCTTTTTGTGAGAAGAATGATGGATCTATGAGGATGTGTGTATATTTTTGGCAGTTGAATAAGGCGACAGTGAAGAATAAATACCCGTTGCTGAGAATCAATGATCTGTTTGATCAGTTGCAGGGATCCGCTGTATACTCTAAGGTTGATCTGCGATCTGGTTATCATCAGTTGTGGATTAGAGATGCTGATGTAGCGAAGACGGCTTTCAGGACGAGATACAGGCATTATGAGTTTCTCATGATGCCGTTTCGATTGAAAAATGCTCCTGCTATCTTCATGGATCTGATGAATCGCGTCTTTAGTGAGTACATCGATCATTTTGTGATTGTCTTCATAGATGACATTCTTGTGTACTCGAGGAGCTATAAGAGCATAATGAGCACTTGAGACTGGTATTGCAGAAACTGAGAGACTCACAGTTGTATGCAAAGTTCAACAAGTGTCAATTTTGGTTGGACAAGGTAGTATTTTTGGGTCATGTTATTACAGCGCAAGGTATTTCTGTGGATCCTAGTAAGGTAGAAGAAGTTCTTAACTGGGAGCGACCTAGGAATGTTTCTGAGATTTGTAGTTTCTTGGGTTTGGCTGGCTACTATAGACGTTTCATTGAGAAGTTCTCTTCGATAGCCAAGCCGATGACTCAATTGACCCAGAAAGATAGGAAGTTTGTTTGGACTGATGAGTGTGAGTCTAGTTTCCAGTTGCTCAAGGAGAAGTTGACTACTGTTCCTGTGTTGGCTTTGCCTTCGGGTTCTGGAGGTTTTGTGGTGTGCTCTGATGCGTCTCTGAATGGTTTGGGTTGTGCATTGATGCATAACGGGCGAGTGATACTTACGCGTCTCTTCAGTTGAAGCCCCATGAGACGCGATACCCCGTTCATGATCTAGAGTTGGCTGCGATTGTTTTTGTCTTGAAGATTTGTCGTCATTATTTGTATGGTGAGCAGTTCATGGTATACACGGACCACAAGAGTTTGAAGTATATCTTCACACAGTCGTATCTGAATATGAGGCAACGTCGTTGGATGGAGTTGCTTAAGGACTTTGACTGTGAGATCAGTATCAGTCTGGACGAATGAATTTAGTAGCAGATGTTTTGAGTAGGAAAGCTCAGCCTGCGATGTTGACTTCGATGAGTATATCCAAAGTCCATGAGGATTTGGGAACTTCTGGATGGAGTTTCAATCAGATGAACAGTATTTTGTAGTTTCTTCTATTCAGGTTGAACCACAGATTTTTTCAGATATTAGAGCAGCGCAAAGAACTGACCCGTATATTCATGAATTGAAGATTAAAGCCCAAAATGGTCAGTCAGAAGATTTTTCTTTTCCTTCTGATGGATGTCTGAGATTTCGTGGTATATTGGTGGTTCCGAACCTAATTGATTTGAAAGAGACTATCCTGAATGAAGCCCACTGTAGTCGTTACAGTGTGCACTCTGGCGAAATGAAGATGTATCATGCCTTGAAGTCTCACTACTGGTGGGAAGGTATGAGGAATGATATTTTTGGATTTTCAGCATGGTGTTTGAATTGTCAGCAGGTCAAGCCCGAGAGAACGAGACCTGATGGTTTGCTACAGAGTCTATAAGTGCCTCAATGGAATTGGGAGCACGTCGCCATGGATTTTGTGTGAGACCCGAAAAGCAGATGAGATTGATTGAGTTAACTTAATCGGATGCAGATGAGTATTGTATTGAGTAATTAATCGGATTTTATTGAGATCAGATTTGAGCGTGATTGAATCTAGGTGATCAGCATTGAGTTAGAATTCTTGGAGAAGCTATCGGATGTGTATAATTCCCGGAATCAGCTTTGGTTAGTTGAGTTCTTTCGTGGAATCTGTTCAGTAGTGATCAGTGTTGGTCAGCGCTGAGAGGTTGTATTCAGCAGTCGGGTGGAATCTGTTGTCGCTGGTGTTTAGCGATGAGCTAGAGTGTTTCAGCAGCGAGTAGATAAACAACGTCGTTTGGATTAGTTGGAACGACAACGTTTTTGGTTTAGCAAGCGAAGCTCAGTTGTGTCAGCTTTGGTCTTCAGATTCGAGGAGAAATCTGATATCGTGGGCATTCAGAAGTCTCCTAGCGTGTTTCAGTAGCGGGTGTTAGTACGCCGTCGTTTGGATAAGTTGGAACGGCATCGTTTTGGGTTTAGCGCTAGTTTCAGATGTCTGTGGAATCTGAGTGTGCGATGTGGCACGTTTAGCATTCAGATGTTGCTAGCGGATGAAGTGTCCAATTGTGTGATGGGTTCTGCACGACGTCGTTTGGATTAGTAGAGATCTGTTTTAGCATAGAGTAAGATCTGTTGAGAGATCTGGTCTAGCGGGAATATCAGCTTTGTATCTTAAGTGTTGGTGGATACTCTTTCAGTTATGAGCAGATGTGACTTATAAATAAGAGGACTTGGTCTTCAAATTGAGTATCTAGATTCCATACTTCGAAATATTTCCCGACTGTCGATCTCTGTCGCGATACCCTAGATACTATTTACCGAACCTTATCTTCTTAGATTGCCGACGGTAGATAGCTCCGACGAGAGCGAGAGTGGTAGCGTTGGACTTCTCATGCTGAGACGCTTCGAGTGATACCTCGTTTGTAAGCTTGCGTGAAGCTGGTGGGATTTTCTAAGACACCTCCCTTCTGTAGTTTGTTAGCGTGCCGTCCTAGCTTGTTGGGGTAAGTGTTCAAATCCTACCTTGTGTTTTGTTTAGAGCCTTCTGTTGTGTTAGAAGGGTAGGATGAGCTAGTATCTATGTTTGGATTAGCAGGTGTGAGATCTGTGTTGCTCGGGACTGCTTTGTGGTAATTATAGCTCAGAAGACTTGAGGTACGGATGAGAGCTTGTTTTACAGCTTTGGATTGAGCATGGGTGATTATGCTTGCTGCTGTGTATGCTTTGCGTGTTGTATATGTTGTTGTGTTGAACATTTTATCTGTTGCATACACGCATTCATCATTTTGAGCTCAGATCTGTTGTAGCCGTGCTTTTTTTATTGCTCTGTGCGTACCAGGATGCCTGTTGAGGCTGAGCGGGTAAATCCCGTACCTCATCTCCCTGCTGGGATCTGTTAGCCATGATGAGAGGCGTGGGTAGCTCCCACACCTCATGAGTTGGGCAACAACAGGTTGAGCTATGTGTTGCATCTGGTGCCGTGTGTTGAGACAAGTGGGTAGCTCCCATATACTCACACACCCCGTGGCCACTGTTATCCGTTCCTATCTGTCGTGGTCAGTGATCAGCTTTGAGTTGACTTCGAGATTCTGGCTCCCTGCCATTGGTTGTAGCCTTATGTTTTGCTCGCTGTTCATGCATAGCATTTGCATATTCCTTGTTGCTTTCCGTTAGCTGTTTTATATTGCTCTCCGTACTGGGTTTTGACCCATGTCCCTCTGGGGCTGGTGTTGTTTGCCTGTGTATGTGTTTTCAGGTTATCATGGTTACTCTGCTGGTCGTGGAGTAGACCCAGCTGGAGGTGCCCCAGGAGGTGGTTAGAGTGTCACAGTTAGCGTATAGCACATATGTATAAGCACTGTTAGCTGGGGGAGTCCCTGTGTTTTATTATATTTCAGTTGTTTTCTGTAGTGCTTGTACCTATTGAATGCTGTACTGTTGTACTGAGTTATTTTAAATTGGGATATTTTGAGTATTGCAGTATTTTAAATTATGTTATTATCCGTCAGGCTAAAAGGGAAAATTTTAGCCACTATTTTATTGCTTCCGCTAGTGTTTGCGTGGTTAAACTCTGTGATTGAGCATGAGTCCTGACATTTTTGGTATCAGAGCTTAAGCTGGGATAAGCTCAATTCCTTTTGATCACACTTGAGTCTAGGCACACTGTTGTGTGTTGCATGTGCTTGACTATGTGATTTATGTGATATGTGATATAATTGTTGTTGTGTGACCTTACCCTCTTACTGCCTTTGTAGATGCCGCCTAGACTTAGGGGTAGAGTTAGAGGGCAGTTTTAGGAAGAGTCCGAAGGTCAGAATGAGGATATGCAGCACAGTATTCCTCATCGTGGACGCGATAGATGGGTCGAGGTTGAGGTTGATGAGCTGGCAGCCCGTGTGGACGATATGGAACTAGTGATGGCGAGGTTTCAGCTGATTAATCCTCATACATTTAATGGCGATGAGCCTAGTTCCGATGCTGAGTCTTGGTTGCAGCATATTACCGGGTTGTTCTACCGTGTCAGGTATGACGATGAGCGTAGGCTGAGTTTGGCTACGTTTCAGTTGAGGAGAGGTGCCGAGCGTTGGTGGAGAGGTGCCTCGAGGACTCTAGAGGAGACAAGTGTAGGGAATTCGTGGAGCAGATTTTGTACTGCCTTTCGTCAGGAGTACGTGCCGGAATCCTTTGTGAACGCCAGGGAGCAAGAGTTTGATAACCTGGTGCAGGGATCTATGTCCGTGAGAGAGTATGCCCGGAGATTTTCTTCTCTTCTTGCATATGTCCCGCATGTTTCTGACCGAGAGAATGCGAAGAGGAACAAGTTCATGGAGGGGCTCAATGAGGAGTTGTATTCTTTTGTGTTGGCGGGTTCACCGGCGAGCTATGCGGAAGTGGTAGACAGGGCTATAGACATTGAGGAAGGACTGCAGAATAGTCGGTCGCGTGTTAGGCCGCAAGGGGTGCAAGGTAGTCGTCCCGTGGTTCCGGGGGTGCAACCTTCCCAGTCTGTGCAGTCGTCTCAGCCACCCCAGTAGCAGCAAGTAGCCCAACTGGACATCAGAGGTTTAGGCCTCGTGGTCGGCAGTTGAAGAAGAAGTCTGGTTCTAGTTCTTCTGGCTCGGGTAGTTCCAGCAGCGGTAGTTCCAAGGTAGAGTTTTGCGGCCATTGTGGAGGAAGGCACCCGACAGCACAGTGTGTTGGTGTGTAGGGTTCGTGTAACATCGTGGACAGTATGGACACTTTGCGAGAGCGTGTCCTTTGTCTGGATCTCAGCATACCGCCGCTCCAACGTAGGGTCGAGGTGGATCGTCTAGGGGTCATTATTTTCCGGCTTCGAAGCAGAGGTTGGGAGAGCCTCAGTTTAGGCCGTTTCAGCAGCCTGGTCCTTCGCGGTTTGGACAGTCTTCCCATCCTCAGTCGTTAGAGAACGCTGTTTAGCCTGTTGTCGTTAGAGAACGCTGGTTTTATGATCTATTCCTTAGATGCGTCCTCTTCTTAGAGTGTAGAGCTTAGTAGGGTTCCCGTTGTTCGCCATTTCTTGGATGTGTTTCCGAAGAAGATTCCTGGTTTTCCTTCGAGGAGGGAGATAGAATTCAGCATTGAGTTGGTACCTGGTACAGCCCTGATTTCAAGAGCTCCGTATCATTTAGCGCCTGCTGAGTTGAGGGAGCTTAAGGTTTAGCTTAGTGACTTGCTGGAGAAGGGATTCATTAGGCCTAGTATGTCCCCATGGGGAGCGCCTATCTTGTTTGTCAAGAAGAAGGACGGGTCGATGAGGATGTACATCGACTTTAGACAGTTGAATAAGGCGATAGTGAAGAATAAGTACCCTCAGCTCCAGGGTTCAGCTGTGTTTTCGAAGATCGATCTGCGTTTGGGGTACCATCAGTTGCACATCCGAGAGCAGGATGTTGAGAAGACTGCATTTCGTACGAGGTACGGGCATTATGATTTTCTAGTTATGCCTTTCGGTTTGACGAATGCCCCCGCAGTTTTCATGGATTTGATGAATAGAGTCGTTAGAGAGTTCATCGATCAGTTTGTGATTGTGTTTATCGATGATATTTTGGTATACTCTAAGACTCCGATGCTGCACGAAGATCATTTGAGTCTGGTTCTTCAGACGCTATGAGACTCACAGCTGTATGCTAAGTTCTCCAAGTGCGAGTTTTGGTTGGATCGAGTTGTGTTTCTGGGTCATGTTATTTCAGTTGATGGTATTTCTGTGGATCCCAGTAAGGTTGAGGCTGTTATTAACTGGGAGCTTCCCAATAATGTTTCTGAGATTCGTAGTTTCTTGGGTTTGGCTGGCTATTATCGGCGGTTTATAGAGGGATTCTCTAGCATAGCTAAGCCAATGACGCAGTTGACTCAGAAAGACAAGAGGATTGTGTGGATTGAGCATTGTGAGAACAGCTTTCTGTTGCTCAAAGAGAAGCTAACTACAACGCCTGTGTTAGCTCTGCCGTGTGGTTCAGGTGATTTTGTGGTGTGTGCAGATGCTTCCTTGAATGGATTGGGTTGTGTGTTGATGCAGAATGGTCGAGTCATTGCGTATGTCTCTTGGCAGTTGAAACTGCATGAGACTCGTTATCCAGTTCATGATTTGGAGTTAGCGGCAGTGGTTTTTGCTTTGAATATTTGGCACCAGTACTTGTATGGTGAGCAATTTGTGGTGTATTCGGACCAAAATAGTCTACATTATCTGTTCTCTCAGTCAGATTTGAACATAAGACAGCGTAGGTGGATGGAGCTGCTAAAGGATTTTGATTGTGAGATCCAATATCAGCTTGGGAAGATGAATGTAGTTTCTGATGCATTGAGCAGAAAGGCTCAAGTGGCGATGCTGGCTTCGATGCAGATTTCGAAGGTCCATGCGCATCTAAGCACTACTGGTTGGAGATATTTCCTGGGTGAGGATTTTGTTGTGGTGTCTTCTTTTCAAGTTGAGCCACAGATTGTTGCTAGCATTAGAACAGCTCAGAGGATTGATCCATCTATCCATGAGTTGAAGCTGAAGGTGAGAGCTGGTCAGTTGGAGGACTATTCTGTCTCATCTGATGGTTGTTTGAGGTTTCGTTGAAGGTTGGTTGTGCCAAATCTGATGGACAATAAAGATGAGATCTTGAGAGAAGAGCACTGCAGTAGATACAGTGTCCATCCTGGTACAAGAAAGATGTATCATGCCTTGAAGCAACATTACTGGTGGGCAGGTTTGAATAGTGGTGTTGCTGATTTTGTAGCCCGTTGTCTGAATTGTCAGCAGGTCAAGGCTGAGAGGATGAGACCTGGTGGTTCGTTGCAGAGCTTAGAAGTGCCCCAATGGAATTGGGAGCATAAAACTATGGATTTTGTCACACATTTGCCTCGTTCCAGTCGAGGGTGTGATGCTGTGTGGGTGGTCATAGACAGATTGTCAAAGTCTGCGCACTTCATTCCCTACAACATGACCTATTCTTTGAAGAAGATGGCGAAGCTGTACATAGATTTTTTCGTGGTGCGTTGGCCTGGTGTGCCGGTTTCTATTGTTTCAAATCGTGATCCGAGGTTTACTTCCAGGTTTTGGAAGAGTTTTCAAACAGCTTTGGGTACTAGATTGGCTACGAGCACAGCGTATCACCCCCAGACAGATGGCCAATCTGAGAGAACTATCCAGATTTTAGAGGATATGTTGAGAGCTATTGTAATGGATTTTGGTGGTAGCTGGCAAGATTCGTTGTCCTTGGTTGAGTTTCCTACAATAACAACTATCAGGTCACGATTGGTATGGCGCCATTTGAAGCTTTGTATGGTAGGAAGTGCAGATCGCCTATATGTTGGGAAGAAGTGGGGGAGAAGCAGCTGTCTTCTCCAGAATTTGTGCAGCAGATGAGAGATCAAGTGGATCTGATTCGCCAGCGAATGAAAGCTCCATATGAGATCTTAGAGAGAATTGGTCCTTTTGCTTATCGGCTGTTTTTGCCGCCAGGTTTGTCTTCCTTACATGATGTGTTTCATGTTTCGATGTTGAGGAAGTATGAGCCAGATCCTTCGCATGTGTTGAGAACTGATGAGGTAGAGCTAGATCGGACTTTGAGTTATGTTGATTATCCCTTGCAGATCTTGGATAGAAAAGAGAAACAGCTAAGGAATAAGACCATACCCTTGGTGATGGTTCAGTGGAGCAAGCATGGTAGAGAGGAAGCTACGTGGGAACTGGAATAAAAGATGCAGCGTGAGTGGCCGCATCTGTTTGAGTGAGCATAGTATCAGATTCCAGTAGTTGGATTTTGCTTGTGGTTGTTTTCCTAGTTATCTTGAACTCTTGGTTTTTGGTGAGTTTCTGTTCAGATCTGGAGTTGTTTGATTTCGAGGACGAAATCATTTTTTAGTGGGGGAGAGATGTGAGACCCAAAAGTTTAGAAAGATTAATTGAGTCAATTAATCGGATTTTATGAGATTCAGATTTGAGAGTGAACAAATCTGGTTGACCATCTTTGAGTTGGTATGCTTGGTAAAGCTATCGGGTTTGTATAAGTCCTGGAATCAGCCTTGGGTAAATTTAGAATTTACGCGGGATCTGTTCAGAGGTGAGTGTTGGTCAGCGCTGAATGTTTGTGTTCAGCAGTGGTGATGGAATCTGTTGTCGCTGAGTAGTTGTGAGTTCGCTAGCGTGTTCCTGTAGCGAGTAGCTAAACTACGTCGTTTGGATTAGTTGGAACGACAGCGTTTTGGTTTAGCGAGCGAGACTCAGATGTGAGTAGCGTTGGTCTTCAGATTTCTATGGGATCTGAGTATTTAAGGAGCAACGCCATTTTGGTGTTCAGATTCCAGTTGCGTTAGTATTTCAGACTTAAGTAGCAGGTGACGTGTCCAGTTATGACAGTAGACTCTGTGCGACGTCGTTTGTTTAGGACGGGATCTGTTTTGGCGTAGAGTAAGATCTGTTGAGAGATCTGGGTTCGAGCGGGAAAATCAACTTTGTACTTTAAGTTGTCGGTGGGATCTGTTCAGCAGACTTGAATAGAATTGGCTTATATAAGAGAGGACTTTGACCCTTGTCCATTATTGTTTCCCGACACTTAGAATATTTCCCGTGAGCAAACTCTGTCACGATACCCTAGCTACTGTTCACCGAACCTTATCTTCTTCGATTTTCGATGGTAGACAACTCCGATTGAAGTGAGAGTGGTAGTGTTGGGCTCCTCTTGCTGAGATCTTCTTCGATTTTCGATGGTAGACAACTCCGATTGAAGTGAGAGTGGTAGTGTTGGGCTCCTCTTGCTGAGATGTTTCGTCTGATACCTCCTTTGGAAGCTTGCGTAAAGCTGGAGAGATTCGCGAGACATCTCCCTTGTGTAGTCTGTTAGCATAAGCGTCGGATTTCTTCTGCCGTTCAGGTAGCTCGTTGGGTAAGTGTAAAGATCCTACCTTGTGCTTTGTTTAGAGCCTTCTGTTGTGTTAGAAGGGTAGGACAGATTTGGTTGAGCTTGTAGCTCCCAATTCGTAGTTTCTGTGCTACTGTCCCTGAGCTACTATCTATGTTTGGATTAGCAGGTGTGAGATCTGTGTTTCTCGGGACTGCTTTGTGGAATTGTAGCTCAGAAGACTTGAAGTACGGATGTGAGCTTGTTTTACAGCTTTGGATTGAGCATGGGTGATTATGCTTGCTGCTGTGTATGCTTTGCGTGTTGTATATGTTGCTGTGTTGAACATTTTATCTGTTGCATACACGCATTCATCATTTTGAGCTCAGATCTGTTGTAGCCGTGCTTTGTTTATTGCTCTATGCATACCAGGATGCCTGTTGAGGCTGAGCGGGTAACTCCTGTACCTCATCTCCCTGATGGGATCTATTAGCCACTATGAGCGAGTGGGTAGCCCCTACACCTCATGATTTGGGCAACAGCAAGTTGAGCTATGTGTTGCATCTGGTGCCGTGTGTTGAGACGAGTGGGTAGCTCCCATATACTCACACACCCCGTGGCCACTGTTATCCGTTCCTATCTATCTTGATCAGTGATCAGCTTTGAGTTGCCTTCGAGATTCTGGCTCCCTGCCATTGGTTGTAGCCTTCTGTTGTGCTCGCTGTTCATGCATAGCATTTTCATATTCCTTGTTGCTTTCCGTTAGCTGTTTTATATTGCACTCCGTACTGGGTTTTGACCCCATGTCCCTCTGGGGCTGGTGTTGTTTGCCTGTGTGTGTTTTCAGGTTATCATGGTTACTCTGCTGGTCGTGCAGTAGACCCAGCTGGAGGTGCCCCAGGAGGTGGTTAGAGTGTCTTAGTTCGCGTATAGCATATATGTATAAGCACTGTTAGCCGGGGGAGTGCCCTGTATTTTATTATATTTTAGTTGTTTTCTGTAGTGCTTGTACCTATTGAATACTGTATTGTTGTACTGAGTTATTTTAAATTGGGATATTTTGAGTATTGCAGTATTTTAAATTATGTTATTATCCGTCAGGCCAAAAGCGAAAATTTTAGCCACTATTTTATTGTTTCCGCTATGTGTTTGTGTGGTTAAACTCTGTGATTGAGCACGAGGCCTGACACAATCTGTTGGGAAGAGATTGGTGAGAAAAAGCTGTCTACTCCTGAATTTGTGCAGCTTATGAAAGATCAGATTGAGTTGATTCGGAGTAGAATGAAAGCTGCACAAGATCGACATGCGAGTTATGCTAACAGAAGGCATAGGCCGTTGGAATTTGAGGTTGGTGATCGAGTATTTCTCAAAGTTTCTCCTTTCAAGAGCGTGATGAGATTCAGATTTAAGGATAAATTGTCTTCTAGATTCGTTGGTCCTTTTGAGATTGTTGAGAGGATTGGGGTCCTTGCTTATAGATTACGGCTGCCTGATGAATTAGCAGCGATGCATGATATGTTTCATGTGTCAATGTTGAGGATATGAGCTATTATCCGTCAGGCCAAAAGCGAAAATTTTAGCCACTATTTTATTGTTTCCGCTATGTGTTTGTGTGGTTAAACTCTGTGATTGAGCACGAGGCCTGACACAATCTGTTGGGAAGAGATTGGTGAGAAACAGCTGTCTACTCCTGAATTTGTGCAGCTTATGAAAGATCAGATTGAGTTGATTCGTAGTAGAATGAAAGCTGCACAAGATCGACATGCGAGTTATGCTAACAGAAGGCATAGGCCGTTGGAATTTGAGGTTGGTGATCGAGTATTTCTCAAAGTTTCTCCTTTCAAGAGCGTGATGAGATTCAGATTTAAGGATAAATTGGCTCCTAGATTCGTTGGTCCTTTTGAGATTGTTGAGAGGATTGGGTCCTTGCTTATAGATTACGGCTGCCTGATGAATTAGCAGCGATGCATGATATGTTTCATGTGTCAATGTTGAGGAAATATGAGCCAGATCCGTCCCATGTGTTTAGAACTGATGAAGTGGAGCTGGATTCTACCCTGAGCTACGTGGAATATCCAGTGCAGATTCTGGATAGGAAGGAGAAGCAGCTGAGGAATAAGATTATACCGTTGGTGATGGTCCAATGGAGCAAGCATGGGAGAGAGGAAGCTACCTGGGAAGTCAAAGAGAAGATGAGGCAGGAGTGGCCTCATCTGTTTGAGCATTGACAGTAGCATTCCAGGTAACTCCTGACTTGATAATCTCGTGGTTTGAATTGATTTGTGCCCCTGATTTGTGGTTTTGTTAAGCATTGAGTTATGCTGGACAGATTGTTGGTGTTAGTATTGGTGATTTCTGGTGTTTTCTGGAATTCTGCTCTGTTGCTGTAAGTTGATTTCGAGGACGAAATCCATTTTAGTGGGGGAGAATGTGAGGACTATAAATTGGTTAATGTTGATTTAATTAGTTAATCAAATTTGAGCGAGGAATAGATAATGGAAACATTAACCATCGGGTTTTTAGATTTGAAGGAATTGGTTTTTCTGTTGGTAATTTTTGGATTTTCAGATTTGGTATAGGAAAATTCAGATTTGAGTAAGATCTGAGTGTCCAGATCTGTTCCTCGCGTGTATGAGTGAGTTGTCGTGAGCGAGAAGAGAAACGTTGCCGTTTTGGATTACCCGGGTGTGCGCGGGTTGAGTATAAATTGTAACGCCCCAAAATCCATAGGACCACTAATTCTAATCCCTGTGATTTGAGAACCTAATTCTGATTTCAAGATTTCAGCCTTTGCTATTTGTTTGAAGGGCTGATTTCTCATTTCTATAGTTCATAAGGTGCAGAGGTCCGATCAGTTGTCAACCAAGCGCGGCCAAGCAATTTTAAACTTTACAAAATTTCATGGCTGGTATGAGAGGATGGTTAAATTCTCCATTTATGTAGCACTTTTGCAAATCAAAATAGTAGCAGGGGATTTTAAGTAAATTTTTGAGATTTAGGCGTGGGACACCATGCCTACTCAAGTGTTTTTCCCTGTAACAAATCAGACTCCCATGCCACTGTCCTTGTGAACTATAAGTTCAATTATTTGCAAGAAAATGTTCATTTTTGCACCAAAGAAAATAGATAACACATTGCTGCGCTGGGGAAGACTCTCTGTTAGTTGCCTGCTGTGTCTTGTGATTTTCCTTCTCCTTGAGGCAAGTAAATCTGATTCTTGCTACGCCATGAAAGCATATGTATCGTTCTTGTTTCATTTTGATATTCTTGCCAAAATATGTTTAATATCAGCCTTTGTTCATGTTCTGCTGGTATTGATATGTATGTTTGATGTACGGGTTCACGATGGATTTCGGGTTTTCAAATGCAAATGAGTTTTACGAAGTGAACGATGTAGATGTTGATGTTATTTAAAACGTTGAGCATTTCCAGTCTTGTTTCCTCGTAATTTCCAAGTTCTTCTTGTTCTTTTGGTAGAAGGTAATATCAGAACTTGATGATTTTGTAATCGGTAGTTGCTAGATTAAATCAGAATAAAGTCTGGTTTAATAGGCGACGGCTGGTAGCATAATTGTTGTTTTGATATTATAAACCAGCAGGTACCCTTCTTTGTTAGAATCCAGCAGTGCACTGTTCACTGCGACTGGTTTTAAAGTTAGCGTATTTCTTGTGTCTTGCGACTGGTGGTCCATGAACCAGCAGCTGGATGTTTACTGTTACTCCGTTGACCTTTTAACTTCGTTGACCCCCGAATTAAATATACCCAGCGACTGGCTGTCTCTTGTTTTACAACTGGTTCATACCTGCGACCATTTAACTCTTCTAGAGATTGATTTCCTATGTCTCAACTGGATGCTCAATGAAAAATGTTTTGATGAAAAATGATTTTACGATTTACATGAAGTGAACCCTAACATCAAGATTTGATTGTTCCCAGTAATGTTTAGAGAAGGAAATGTTCAAACTTTAGGACTTATGGTGAAGATAGCAGACGGTCACCATGGAAGGGTGAACAGCTGTTTAGATATCAGTTGCCCCTTCACCACGAGTTATACGCTAAGGCTGATATCAGTAGACACTTGATCAGGTGAACACGGACCTAAGTAGAGCTTCTGAGCCATAAATCTAACGAAAATGTTAACGCTGGGACTTGAATTTTATTCCCAAAACAGAATGTTATGATGTTATATGCCTTATTTTCGAACTACGTTGATACATGTATTACGCCTGCATATTTTGTGCCTTGTTACTCTCAGTTTTGCTTGCTGAGCCCCTAGGCTCACTAGCTTTCGTGGTGCAGGTGAGTCCGCGCCGGAGCAGACGGGAGGTGGAGTTTGAACCAGTGGCGGCGTGTTAGTGTTTATCGAAGGCCTGCGTTTCCACGATGTCTATTTTGTACTTGCTGTTTTTGTTGTCTTTGATCTTAGTTAGGTCTGGATCCGCACCCCGGCAGGCAGCGGAAGAACAAAAATTTGACCGGGATGCGATCAATACGAGTAATCATACAAACATATGTATCATCATACATAGGGTGTTTCAACGAATTACCTGTCTGGCACTTGTGCCTGGCTCCAACCGGTGTTTCAAGAACCCGGCGCTTCTCGGTTGATTGCGGTAGATTCGTCAATCCGGTCCACGACCAGATTCGAGGCTCCTTCGTCA
>KV007500.1:5441-16287 GCA_001598015.1 Dorcoceras hygrometricum
TCCAAAGCGTAAATCATGAAGCCAGCATTCCCTAAAGACAACAAACTGAACATCTCCATCGCTGAGACTAACGGGATCTTCGCTCGAGAATCCTGGCCGTAGAAGTCCCACTTCTCGCCAGACAAAGGACTCAAACGAACACATCCAAAGCGTAAATCATGAAGCCAGCATTCCCTAAAGACAACAAACTGAACATCTCCATCGCTGAGACTAACGGGATCTTCGATCGAGAATCCTGGCCGTAGAAGTCCCACTTCTCGCCAGACAAAGGCCTAAAACGAACAATCCCATGGAAGCAATCCATGGAGGCCCTATAGTTGGACAACACGTCCATCCCAACGATACAATAAATCCCACAACATCAGACGGATCAAACTCCACCAACACATGCTCTCCAAACCGCAACACGCTATCTAACAAAACCTCCTGAGAAAACAGGCTCACACCGCCAGGTGTAGAAACAGAAACAACATCGTGCAAAGAAATGGTATGCAAACCATGCTCGATAACAAAAGAATCAGAGACAAAAGAATGCGATGCACCGGTGTCAAACAACACACGTGCAGGAAAATCAAAAACAAGACAAGTACCTACGATCACCCTGCTCGGCGTCTCCTCCGCCTGCTCCCTATTCATGACGTTGGCCTGAGCATGCTGAGGTCCAGAATAAAACGGCTAAGACGACTATTCGAATCGAGACGGACCAGTATGCTGGAACGGCCTAAACGGAGTCTCACCAATCCTGGGCTACTGAAACTGAGGGGAACGACCCCTAGACTGTCCTCCTCCACGACGCCTTATGACCCCAAGTGAGTCGGCAAACGGGTCAAAGTGAGACGCCTATCATGTAGAGTCTCAATGACGTTTCGAGTCGTGAGGACTAATCAGTACAACCAAGACCTCGGACTTATCCACTCGACAAATGGTAACCACTTGGAAAGTCCGAAGGAGGGTAGTTCGATAGATCACCAGGTCACTATCTATCTGCATGCTCAGAACATCACAATGTTCCTTACCAATGAAACATGGTACTTAGCATCGCAGATACTAGTCTCGAACTCGGGCGGCCTTATCCTCATTTTGACGGCCCAATCGACTAGGAACATGTTCAGAATGCACAGCGACTATTAGATGTGTTTCATGATAGCCGTCACACCCACTATCACATCTAACATACGCTTTAGTGTATTCTAGGTCTTTACTCAACACAATTGTAAATCATTACACACATAATGAAAGTAAAGAATGCCATATTAAAGAGTGCGAATATCATATATAAAGATCGTTTTGTACAAGAGTCAACAAAACCCACATGCCACAAGTTGGCTAGTTGGGCATCTACTCTAACAGCTTGCCACCACAAAAAACACAAAACTCAGCCCGAGAACCACTGCTACTCGAGCTACCTAAACCAGACGATCCAGAACCAGACTTCTTCTTGAACTGTTGACCGTGGGGTCGGAACCTCTGACGGCCAGACTGTTGTGCCACCTGCGGCTGTTGCTGCTGCTGGGGCTGATGGGCTGACTGGGAGGACTGCGAAGAGTGCGCTCCCTAACTAGCAGGACGACCACCCTGCGCTACCAGCTGCCTACGAGCACGACGACTCCTCAAACCCTCCTCAATATCAATAGCATTATCAACTGCTTCAGCATAAGTCTTGGGTTTGCTTGTCAGCACCATCTGATACAGTTCTTCATTCAAACCCTCTAAGAATCTGGTCCTTTTGGCCCTCTCCCGGCCAGAAACGTATGGAACGTACGCCAAAAAAGAAGAAAACTTCCGAGAATACTCACGGACAGACATCGAGCCCTGCTCCAGATGATCAAACTCCCGCTCACGGGCATTCACATAAGACTCAGGAACATACTCCTGCCTAAAAGTCTCGCAAAAGCTGTCCAAGTAATCCCAACGCCGCTCTCCAACAAAGTACTAGAAGCACCTCGCCACCAGCGCTCTGCACCCTTCCTAAGCTGGAGGGTCACCAAACTCAAACGAAGCTCGTTGTCATACTGGACACGATCGAAAAGACCAGTGATGTTCCGAAGCCACGAATCTGCATCCTCGCTCGACTCGTCGCCATTGAAGACCTGAGGGTTCATCCTCTGAAACCTCGCTATCACAACGTCCATCCTCTCCACAGGGGTAGGCAAGTCACCAACTTCCTACTCCTCATCATGTCTACTACGAGTACGACTAGGAGCACTATGCCGATCCTCGTTATATCCTCAAACTGCCCCCTACCTCTACCACAACGTCTAGGTGGCATCTATGAATACACTCAATAGGATAAGGCAACAGAGAACAGATACAACATAGATATCACAACAATAAGCATCACATAAGCACATATGTCAAGCACATGCAACACACGACACTGTGCCTAGACTCAAGTGTGATCAAAGAAATCGAGCTTATCCCAGCTTAAGCTCTGATACAAAAAATGTCAGACCTCGTGCTCACAACAGAGATAAATCACACAAACACAAGCGGAAGCTACTAAAAAACGGGTAAAATTTTTTCTTTTGGCCTGACGGTTTAAAACTATATAATTTAAAATACGACAATACTCAAAATAGATATCCCAGTTTAACAAAACCACCAACAAAGGTTACAAGCCCACGACAAAAATTACAACATAAACATGTATCAGATACCTGGTAACAACCACAACCGAATATAACAGACTACAACAAAATCACAGGGCATCCCCTGCCTAACTGTACTGATACATATAAATATGCTATATGCTACTGGGATACTCTAACCACCTCCTAGGGCACCTCTAGCACCACGACCAGCTGAATAACCTGGAAAACCTGAACAACACAACAGGCAAGGAAAACAACCAAGCCCGAGAGGGACATGGGGTCAAACCCCAGTACGGAGAGCAACTGAAACAGCTAAAGAAACAGCATAAAATAAAATGCAGATGCTATGCATGAGACACAGAACGAACGCTGAAGGCTAAAACTGGAAAGGGAGACAAGGAACTAAAACATAGCTCCACAAGATATGCAACAAACGATGGCCACGGGGTGTGTTCAAAGTGTGGTAATGAGCCACTCGCCTTGACACTACACCCGAATACCAGATGCATCAAACAACTTAATCTGCCGTTGCCTCGCCCATGAACTATGGTAGTTAACCACTCGGCGCATGGTGGCTAACAGATCCCAGCAGGGAGATGAGGTGCGGTATCGCCGCTCGCCCTAGCATCCTGGTAAGAAAACAACAGCACAATACACAAGGCACAAACTGCCAAGATACAAGGCACGAAAGATCTGAAATGCAAGGGAATTAATGCATGAATGCAATCACCGAAACCATCTAGCATAAACCATATGCAACAGCAACCACATACACGGCAATCACAAACAGCGAACACATCCCAGCAACCTCACATTAATCTCACGCCAAATTCCAAGCTGAATTTCAAGCTCAAGATTCGTACCTTGATTTTGTGCAATAATTACTACAAAACAAGCCCGAGAGTCTGGTTGAAACCTGCTAAAACATACACACAACAGATTTCAGGAAAGCTAACCAAAATCACGGCCATACACAAAACTCACGGCTGGAATCTATATACGCTCAACCCAACGCTCAATTCCACAATACAACTTAACAGGGGGCTTAAATAAAAGCTAGGAACAAGATTTCCAAGCTAATTCGAAAGAGCTACCTGCACGCACAAACACACGAACGAAACAGCAGCTTCGTGCTTTTGCTCCAGCCAACGACAGCCTCCAAAATGGGTAAGGAATGAAAGAGCTTGTTGAGAGGAGTCCAACGCTACCTCAAATGTGAAAAACTATGGCCGGAAACGATGGAAATTCGCCGGAGAAGCTCACGGTGAACAGTACCCTTGGGTTAGAAGCGAAGAACGAAAGTCGAGAGAAAATTTTGCTAAGTATGGGATCTGGTTTAAAATAATGAGAGGCCAACGCTTCTAATATAAATACACGCCTGAAATTTGATTAACTAGCCACCGACACAATCAGCCGACGCTAAAGATATACCCAAATCAGCAGCTGGATAACCAACAGCTGGTCACTAAAAACTGCCAACAGCTGAACAACCCAACGGCTGATCAAACATCGTGCGAAATATTGCGACAGCTGATGCCTAACGAAAATCAACAGCTGGTTAAAAATCTGTACCCCCAAAACGAAGTCGCTCCAAAACCACGGAGAAATCTGATCTCTAAAACCACACGCGAGAGCTGAAAACCAAAAGCGTAAAAAGCTGGAAATAGCGCTAACACTAAAACGACGTCGCACAGCACCATGGTGAAGTCTGGAACGCTAATAACAAACGCTGGTGAAATCTGAAATACAAAGCGCTAAAAGCTGCTCGCTAAAATCTGGTCACTCGAACGCTAAACTTGCGAAACAGATCTCTCCCTCAAGCGTTCACCAAAACGGCGCCGTAGCAACTTATCTAAACGACATCGTATAGCGCTCAACACAAAAACACGCGGGGCAGATCTCTATATACGAACGCAACAGATCTCTCCTAACTATGCGACATCCAGACCTCACGAAAACGACGGCGTATTGATCCCTCTCGCTACAAAACGCGCCGCAACACCAAGCGTCTAGATTTCTCAAAATCCGAACAGATTCCTCACACAACCGAGCAGATTTCACCCGTACGCCCAAAACAGATTTCAAACTTTAAAATTCCAAAATTTCCAAAATTTCTCTAAATGTGAAATCTGACTCGAAAATACAAACGAAACCTCCAAAAAGAATTCCGAACACCCAGAATTCCTAAAAAAACCGATTAATCCAACAATTAATCTTTATTACAATTTCAGGTCTCACACAAACGCTTCCTGGTACTAACAGATTAGCAACAATAATCGACTAACAAAGGCATAGGCTCAACAACAGCAAATTGCTAGCAAAGGATAACAAGGGAGGAGCTCAACATGCCATGCATGTATGCAGAACAACAGCTTGCAATATATAACAACAGAACATATGCAAGCAACAACATAAACTCAACATGAATACACACAGCCCAGCGTAACAACACGCATACAGATATATCCAAGCCTATCTCAAATCTGTAAATATAATCTCACATCCGTACCTTGCGCAGATCTTACCCAATACCTCTACCAAGCTCGCGGCTGGAAGCATGATGCACTCACTGCTCCGCTCAGGTCTCGACCAACAGCTCTGGGCCAGTAGCTCACGGTAAAACCACCAGAAAGGTACTATCTGGCAAGATATCTAAGAGATCACCTCTAGCTTAAACTCACACAGCTACGGCCAAATCTTCACAAGTCAGCCAGCTTCTACACAAACTCACAGTTCAACTTAGCTCAAGTTAAGAACGACTAAGGTTTGAAACAACAGTAACAGCCTCGGTTACCTGAAACGAAGCTCAAGAGGCTGGAAAATCACAAAATACAGGTCACGAATATTTACATCGACTTCCCCAGTCCGGACTCCTCATGACTCCAAACTAGTACCGAACGTCGGGCTTGAAAAGGGGTTTCCAACCGAGGTACCCTCACTCAAAACTGACCAACAAATATCCGAAAATCTGTAAAATACTAGGTCGGGTGAACAGTGATGATGAGGGTTTGGAAAATATCTGTCGGGAGCTATCACTAGAAGATAAGGAGATGTGTGGTCTAAAATAACTAAGTGTGGTCAACGAGAGAGTATATATACTCACGCTCAACAAATCATGGCTACAGTAATCCCAGATTAGCTCAGAACTCATCATTGTATTCAGCCCGTCGTACATCTCAGCACGCACATACAATCCAGCTCTTGCATCCAATAGCTCGTGCTCTCTACAGACCACGCTCTCAAGAGATCACGTTCACAAGACAGCTCACTGTCACGGACTTGTTACCTTAACAATGTCTCGTGCGGCTTTAGCTCCTTTCCACCCCTTATGGTAGCTAAGTCAGCCTCTCTCGAAAAGTGCTTGAGTTTTCTAAAAATGTTGGCAAGAAAGAAAGACACAAGGTGTTGGAAGGAAAGTGTTTGTATTGCTAAATATTGATTTCTTGAATACTTTCTTGATGGATACAAATGAAGTCTCTATTCCTATTTATAGTGATTCACCTCCTTAATGGATGGTGGAGATCAACTTGATCCAATGGTGGAGGCTAAGTCTTCTAGAGTTCTCTACAACCTCCACTCTTCTATGTATTTACAAGGCCTATCTATAAGAGTCTACATATCTCTACAAAGAGGGAAGAATCTAGAAGGCTATTTACAAGTTGGGCCAAAGGGACTTGGGCTAAGATGAAGGGCTAGTCTTTTTCAAAGGTAACCTCTGGGCTTCATACTCCACAAGACTTGGCCCCAAAAGTGGCGGGTTGTGACATACTCCCCACCTAATTCGGTGACGCCCTCGTCGAATCATACTCGTGAAGCAAGTTTTGGAACTGCCACAAGTCTTCTTCAAACTGACATTTTGATTTGGACTCGGGTAGCCCCTTCCATTGGATTAAGTGTTGAGTACGGGGCGGCACACCTCACCTTCATTGAATTATTCTTGTGAGAACCTTGTCCGCTTCTTGTTCATAAGACTTGATCACCACAGGTGGTGCTCGATGTGATTGCCCTCGGCTTGAGTCCTTGATAGTCCCGTTATACGTGGTACCAGGTTGCAAAAGCACTCTAATACCAATTTTTAGGATCTATACACAGCCCAAACACCAACCTCGTGAGTTACATGCCATTTAAAATTTTAAGAGTTGAAAACAGCATGCAATCAATCTACCAGATCGCGCCTAAGCTTGTTACGAGCTGGTCGCACGATCTGGTCTGTTAAATCTCGAGCTGCAATAGCTCATGTTCTTGAAAGGTTTTGAGCACCGACAAGTAGATCAGGTATGATAAAAATCATGCGGAAATAAGCCTGAACTACCCTCTGTAAATTGAAAGCAATAAACTGGTTTTAAACATGTATGTGTGCAGATGAAGAAAGCTGTAAATGCAGTATGTAAAGAAAACAAACACTGTGAATTTGTTTATGTAAGTTCGGAGCTGAATCTTTTACGTCTCCCCTTATTTTATAATCGGGAAGGATCAACTAGAAGACTTTGATTGCAACGACCCTCACTACAACCCACTCCTACGACCAACAACCGCAAGAACTCCTAGCAACCACCACTACACACCAAACCGCAAGCTGCCTGTGTCTAACTCACTTCTTTACTGGCTCAATGATAAAGGCTACAGACACTTCTTTAATGTCTCAGTGCGAAAGACAACGTAGACTTGTTTAAAGTCTCTGTCCAAAGGCAACAATGATTTGGTGTTTGTGATTCACTCACTAATCTATACAGCTCATCTCTCAAAACTGTGAGTGAATCGTGTGTGAAAAATTATAGTGTAAGCTCACTCTCTCATATATTTCTCACACCCTGGGAAGTGCTTCTGTGAAAGCTGTTCTCTCTGTCTTCTTCCCTCTGTTTTTGATCTTCCTTGCACGCTTGTTACTGCTCATCTTCTTCTTCATATAAATAGCCCTGTGCAGTTTTTGCCCGTTGAACACATCTTTCCAACCGTTGATAAGTCTTCTGAAAAGATTCTGGAACGGTTGTACGTTGTGTCCTTTCACAATTAATGCGTCCGCAGGCTTTATGACTTTGAGCTCTGTCCACATTTAATGTTTCAGCCATTGCTGATTTTGAGTACGATATAGTGTACTTGATGTGGACAGGACGAAGCAAATCAATATGAATTAATACAATGCAATCTCCACAATACTTGTGTTCAAACTGTTTTCTTCGTCTGAGCTGGTTTGTCCAAGTTGGTTTGTCCTTAACCTCTTGGTTCCAATCTGGTTTTCTCTGAGCTAGTTTTCATTTAGCTGGTCACTTCTCAATTAAGATTCTGATCTATAAACACAGATCCAACAGTCCTCCATGTCCTCATGATAGGGTTTTAACATACTTACGTGGAAGACTGGATGGATCTTCAAGGTGCTAGGTAGGTCAATTCGGTAAGACACATTGCCTACCTTAGATAGAATGAGAAAGGGTCCTTCATACCTTCATAGCAAGCCCTTATGCAAGCTTTGGAATGCTTTGAATTGTTGAGGAAGTAGCTTCACAAGAACTTGGTCCCCAATGCGGTATTCTTTTGGACGCCTTTTCTCGTTGGCCCACTTGTTCATCCTCTTGCGAGCCATCTCCAAGCAGGATCGTGCTAAGTCCGCTTGCTCCTCCCATGACTTAGCCATCGTGGTCGCACCTGGGCTCCTACCATCATTGAGTCATGTTTCCAAAGTATGTGGAGCCAAATGTTGTTGTCCCGTTGCTAAATCGAACGGACTTTGTCCCAGTGCCACACTTTGCTGCAGGTTGTAAGAAAATTGTCAAAAACAAGATCTTGGCCCAATCTCGCTGGTTGACACTAACAAAGTGCCACAGGTAACACTCGAGCAAGGCATTCACCCGTTCAGTTTGCCCATAGGTTTGTGCGTGGTGTCAAGCCTCGTGCTCTACTCAGAGTCCATGCAAAACAATAGCGGAAGCATACAAAAAGTGGCTTAATATTTTCGCTTTAGGCCTGACGGTTCAAAACATATAATTTAAAATACACAATACTCAAAGTAATCCCAGTATTTTACAAACACTCAGTACAACAGTACAGCATTTAAACAAATACAAATATCAGTACTACAACGGATAACACAATCCCACAAGCACCAGGAATTCCCCGACTGACAGTACTAGTACATATATGCTATACGCTAACTGGGACACTCTATCCACCTCTTGAGGCACCTCCAGTTGGGTCAAAGCCACGACCAGCAGAGAAACCTGGGAAACCTGAAAACACATACAGGAAACAACACACAAGCCCCAGAGGACATCGGGGTCAAACCCCAGTACGGAGAGCAGCATAAACAGCATAAGGGAAGCAACAGATAAATTGCAAATGCTATGCAAGGGATCAAGGCTACAACCGAAATCAGGGAGCCAAAGGATCGCAACACAACTCAACAGCAAGATCTGATCAAAGGAACGATAATCAGTGGCCACGGGTATACTAAGCACATGGGAGCTACCCACTCATCTCCAGTACACCATACCAGATGCTAAAAAGACAGCTCCACCTGCTGTTGCCCACTCATGAGATGTGGGAGCTACCCACTCCGCTCATAGCGACTAACAAACCCAGCAGGGAGATGAGGTACGGGAGTTACCCGTGTGTGTATGCCAATGCAACAGCTTACAATAATCAGCACAGAGACTAGCAGTAAGCAGCAACGATACCACAGCACACAATACACGCAATACCATCAAGCATACACCTATATCCATGCCAAATCCCAAAGCTGTAAACAAGCTCAAATCCGTACCTTCAGTTTCTGAGCTATAATTACCACAAAAATGGTCTCGAGCAACTCAAATCTTCCACCTGAGCAGAATAACCAAATCTGTCAGTAAACGAACAACGACGCACTGTAGCTCCTTTGCGTTTGCTCCTCGAGCTAACCCAAGTCTTCGAAAGAGGTATAGGAAGAAGCATCTTGGCAAGAGGAATCCAAAGATACCACTCTTGCTCTAAGCTACACCGTCTACAGCAGGGAATCGAAGAAGATAAGGTTCGATAAACAGTAGCTAGGTATTGCGACAGAATTTGGCAATCGGGAAATATTTCTAAGTATGGTAACTGGATACTCAAATCAAAGACCAAGTCCTCTAATACAAGTCAAAGCTGATCACAGCTGAAGGAACAGTATCCACCACTACTTAAACTATCGCAACGGATATTCCCGCTCGCAAACAGATCTTGCAACAGATCTCACTCTACGCTACTACAGCAATCGCTACTAACTCAAATGACATCGCAGAGAATTACTGTCGCAACTGGACACGTCACCCGCTACTCACTTCTGAACACTAACCAACATCAAATCGCAGCAAAAACAGATCTCTCACACAGCTGACGCTAACGCAACTCACAGCTGTGTCTTCTTCGCTAATCCAAAACGCTTTCGTTCCAACTAATCCAAACGACGACGTATAGCTACTCACTGCTGAAACACGCTAGCGCGCTATCTACTGCTCAGCGACAACAGATCTTGCTACGAATTCTGAACACAACCATCCAGCGAAAACTGCTGACGTCACCACTGCTGAACGCTAACATTCAGCGATGACCCGCGCTAACTATTGAACAGATTCCGCGCCAACTTCAATCTCTCTAGAACTGTTCTAAGGACTAAAACAAAACCCGATAGCTTCTCCAAGCATATCGACTCAAAGTTGATCTCAACAAAACCCGATTATTAACTCAATTAATCTCATCAGCTTTTGGGTCTCACATCTCTCCCCCACTAAAACAGTATTTCCGCCTCGAAATCAATCAACTCCAAAACAAGATTTCAAGATAACTGGGGAAAGAAACACAAGCAACCAACTACTGGAACAAAAGCAACATCTACTCAAACAGATGCGGCCACTCACGTTGCATATTCTCTTCCAGTTCCCAAGTAGCTTCTTCTTTACCGTGCTTGGTCCACTGAACCATCACCAAAGGAATGGTTTTATTCCTCAGCTGTTTCTCTTTTCTATCCAAGATCTGCAAGGGATACTCAACATAGCTCAAAGTCTGATCTAACTCCACCTCGTCAGTTCTCAACACATGCGAGGGATCTGGCTCGTACTTCCTCAACATCGAAACATGAAACACATCATGTAAGGAAGACAAATCTGGTGGCAACAACAAACGATATGCCAAAGGACCAATCCTCTCTAAGATATCATAAGGACCAACATAATGAGGAGATAACTTTCCCTTGAACTCATCACAGCACGGAAAGGATAAACCTTAAGGAAAACTAGATCACCAAC
>KV007501.1:3265-21669 GCA_001598015.1 Dorcoceras hygrometricum
AAAATCCATAGGACCACAATTTCCCTTTTTATTTTAAGGGCCATGTTGATATTTCCATGTTCAGATTTCGGCTTAAGTTCATGTTATTTATGTACAGAGCAGATTTTCTTATTTCAAGATTGGAGACACGATTCAGAAGGTTTCCGGGCAGATTTCGTCTCAAGCACAACTCGAGCAGATTTCAGATTTTGAAAATGAAATGCTTCGAATTGAGCAAATGGTTCTTTTTAAAATCCTTTGGTAAACTCCAAATTTAAAATCGTAGATGGGAGCTTTTTATAAATCTTTCAAAAAGGAAAATTAGTTGGTAGGATATCCCATGCCTACTCGAGTGTTTTCACCTTATGTCAATCATGCTATATTATATGATTGTCTACGAGATGTTTGAGTTCATTTTCACTTGTAAAGAAAATCTTTCATTCTCTCAAACTCTCTGGAGCTCGTCGTGGGTGCTTGAGGAGATTGTCTTCAAGAACCAGCTGTCTTCGTGTTTTCCAGCGTTAAGGAAAGTAAAAGATGATTCTTGCAACGCCATTTAAAGCATATATTGTTTTCCTCAGTTCTGTTTGCTTGCCTTTTTATGTTAAAAATATAGCAATGTTAAAGCATGTTTATGAAAATGAAAGATCGGGTTCATTGTTTTTTCTGTTTTAAAAGAATTCCAGTATGTTTTAGCGCAGGTTGATGTTGTTTTTAAAACATTGAGGATTCAGATTCTAGTCCCTTGAAAGATTATGAAGTTCTTCTTCTCGGTGAACTGCGACGTCTGGACTTGACTCCAAGTAATCGGCGATGCTGGTCAAATCGGGATTTTGTTCCGGTTAGATAGGCGGAGCTGGTATCTTGGACGTCGTTGAGATGTTGCTGCAGTAGTTCAGTAGCCAATTTTGTTTTCTCTACGCTAGTGACAAGATTCTATGATCAAATCTGACATTCGCATGACGAATCTGAATTTCCCTGTCAAGTCTGTTTTTCAGATGTTAAATCTATTTCTTGAGTCAAATCTGTTTACTCCTAGAACACTAATTCTACTGTCACATCTGTTTTCCCACTAGCGATACCAACCCAGAAGCCAAATCTGTGTTACGCTAGCACTACTATTCTATAGTCAAATCTGCTTCAACGCTAGCGCTACTACATCTAAAGTCAAATCTGATCACGCTAAAAAAGATTCTATGATCAAATCTGACATTCGTCTATGACGAATCTGAATTTCCCTGTCAAGTCTGTTTTTCAGATGTTAAATCTATTTCTTGAGTCAAATCTGTTTACTCCTAGAACACTAATTCTACAGTCACATCTGTTTTCCCACTAGCGATACCAACCCAGAAGCCAAATCTGTGTTACGCTAGCACTACTATTCTATAGTTAAATCTGCTTCAACGCTAGCGCTACTACATCTAAAGTCAAATCTGATCACGCTAAAGATATTGTTCCTTTATGCCACATCTGTTTTAATGTTAGCGATACCATAGTCGAATTTGTCTTTACGACTAAGATCTGTTTTGTGCCCGAGTACTATTTTCTTTAGCCAAATCTGTTTTCACACCAGCAATAAGTCACCAAGAGTCTAATCAGATGCTCGGTGAGATTTTAAAGAGAAGAGAGTTTCAAAATGTAGTGAACCCCCATGATGTTCAAATCTGTTTTCTTTCAGATATGAGTTTAAAGGAAGAAATGTTTAGTTTAAAGGATTTATGGCGTAGATAACAGACGGTCACCATGGAAGGGTGAGTAGCTGTCGAGAGAGTCAGTTGCCCCTTCACCACGGAAGGGTAAGCAGTCGTCAAGAGTGTCGGTTGCCCCTTCATATAGGGCTTCATGCCATAAAGACTGAATTCAAAAATAACTTGATCAAGTGCCTACGGACCTAAGGATAGCTTCTAAGCCATAAATCACAAGAAAATAATGATGAGATCTGGGTTATTTCCCGAATCTGTTTTTACGAAAGATGTTTATACTTAAATGCCTTCCTTTAAACTAAGTTATGTTAAGCTATGAAGCCGTTTGCCTGCATTAAGTGAATTTGTTATCCTTAGATTTTACTTGTTGAGCTTCTAGGCTCATTAGCTTTTAAATGGTGCAGGTGAGACAGATCTGGGGCAGGCGGGCGGCGGGAGCTGATCCAGCTGTGGTGTAGTGTTTATCGATGGCCAGCATTTCCGTGTCATGATTATTGTTGTTGCTGTTTTTGATCTTTTGACAAATCTGTATTAGAACCATTACAACAATAAAGGGTTCATATAGAATTCCAGTAGTTGTAATATCACACTTTGAATTTATGACTAGCTTGTTATTTAGATCTGTTTCCGCTAATTATTATTTGGCGCCAAACGTGTTCGCATTCGATTTTATGTATGTTGTAAGAAATACAGCTTACAACAATTATCATTCAGCCCTTGTTTTCCTTTTATTATTTCTATTCACTCAAATCCGTTGACACCCACGAGCGTGGGCGTCACAACTTGATATCAGAGCATGGTCCTGAGATAAACACACACACTTTCGGTTGGAATAGATTTCGTCGACGGTTTCTCCAGAGCTGTGAGTTTTATTTTATGTTTCAGAGCATTTGTATTTTAATTAGCATGTTCTGATGTTCATATTGTAGTGGATTACGGGCTATAGATTAAGATGTCTGGCAGAGGAAGAAGTAGAAGAAACACTTCCTTAGAAGAACTCTACCTAGACAGTAACGCTAGCATTACCCAACTTCTAAGGCTGTTGGTAGAGAAATCTGGTCGAGTCAATGGCCAATCTTCGAGTAGTAGAGGACCAAGCCACGATGATCCTCAAGAGAAGTTTAGAAGGCAGAAACCGAAGGAGTTTAGTGGTACTACAGATCCACTGGTTGCTGAAAGCTGGATAAATTCGATGGAGGTTATCTTTGAGTACCTCCAGATGCCAGATTTGGATAGGCCCAGGTGCACTACCTACATGTTGAGGGATGACGCTATAATTTGGTGGGAAGGAGCCAAGCTATCTGTGGATTTGGCAAGTCTTACCTAGGGAGAATTCAAGCGAGTATTCTTTGAGCAATACTTCACTGCAGACAAGAGGTCTGAGTTGAAGAGAGAGTTTCTAACTTTGAAACAAGCAATTATGACCGTACAGGAGTATGTGCGGATGTTTGAAAGAGGATGTTATTTTGTGCCTCTTATTGGTAATGATCCAAAAGAGAAGCTGAGCCACTTCGTGGAAGGGTTAAAGCCTATGTTCAAAATGAATGTTAGGCTATCTGTGCCTAAGACTGACAGAGAAGCAGTGGATAGAGCCCTGCGAATTGAGAGGGATTGGAAAGATGTGGAGGAATAAAGGCAACAGAAAAGACAGGCCTTCCAGCAGAAAGATCAGAGGCTGTTTATGAAACAGAATAAGAATCAGCAATCCTCAAGAGCAGAAACCCCTACCTATCCAACCCATTAGTGCAGTTCCTGCTAGCAACAACAGTCCAGTGTGTCCCAAGTGCCAGAAGAACCACTCTGGGTTAATGCAGACTTGGACAGAACGTCTGCTACAGATGTGGCTTGCCAGGGCATATGATTAAGAATTGCCCAAAGACAAAGCAGCTGGTGACCAGTAGAGCTTTTGTTATGACAGCTGAGCAGGACAATCCAGATTCGACGGTGGTTACGGGTAAGATCTTGATTGCTGGTATGCCCTCCATAGCTTTGATAGATTCAGGAGCTACCTATTATTTTATAGCAGCTGCACAAAGACAAAGCAGCTGGTGACCAGTAGAGCTTTTGTTATGACAGCTGAGCAGGCCAATCCAGATTCGACGGTGGTTACGGGTAAGATCTTGATTGCTGGTATGCCCTCCATAGCTTTGATAGATTCAGGAGCTACCTATTATTTTATAGCAGCCAAGTTTGCTAAGAATTTACCCATCAGACCCGACCAAGTAATATAGGCTTTTGAGTAACGATACCCTCAGGATAAGAGTTAGTATCCTACGATCTGATTCGAGATTTAGAACTTAGGCTTCAAGGGCGATGGATTACCGCATATTTGATTGTGCTACCGATGCCCGAGTTTGACATGATTTTGGGAATGGACTGGTTGACCAAGTATGGAGTAGTAATTGACTTTAAGTTCCGAACAGTAGTGGTTAACCCACACAGAGGAGATCCGTTTACGTTTGACGCCAATAAGACTTGGAGGATTCCGTGCATTACATCAGCTCTTAAGGCTCAACGCTGTTTGAGGAAAGGAGTGGTAGGATTTTTAGCAAGCCTAACATCCTTAACTACGATTAGTAAACCCCAAATTTCAGATGTGGAGGTGGTAAATGAGTTTCCCGAGTTTTTCCCAGAATATATCCATGGACTACCACCAGATAGAGAGATAGAATTTGCAATTGATTTAGTGTCAGGAGCAGCACCGGTATCTAGACCACCCTATCGCCTTGCTCCATCTGAGATGAGAGAATTAAAGGAACGGATACAAGATCTACTGGATAAGGGATTCGTTAGATCGAGCACATCACCGTGGGGAGCCCCTGTTTTGTTTGTTAAGAAGAAAGATGGGAGTTTGAGGTTATGTATAGATTACCGAGAGCTGAATAAGTTGACTATTAAGAATAAATATCCCCTTCCTAGGATCGAGGATCTGTTTGACCAGCTGAAGGGATCAATAGTCTTTTCTAAGATTGACTTGAGATCTGGTTACCACCAGTTGAAGATTAAGCCAGCAGATATCTATAAGACGACCTTCATAACCCGCTATGGTCACTATGAGTTTCTAGTAATGCTCTTTGGACTTACTAATGCATCCTCAACTTTCATGGACTTAATGAATAGAATTTTTCAACCATTTTTGGATCAGTTCGTAGTTGTGTTTATAGACATAATCTTAGTGTACTCTAAGACCATATCTGAGCACGCAGACCATCTGAGGACAGTGCTTCAAGTTTTGAAGAGTAATAAGTTTTTCGCCAAGTTTAGTAAATGTGATTTTTGGTTGGAGAAAGTGGCTTTTCTAGGTCATATTATATCTAAGGATGGACTAGAAGTGGACCCGGACAAAGTAGAAGCTGTACGTGAGTGGCCAGTTCCCAAATCTGTTTCAGAAGTAAGGAGTTTCTTGGGATTAGCCGGATACTATAGACGATTTATTCAAGGGTTTTTGGAGATAGAAATTACTTTAACCTCTCTAACAAGAAAGTAAGTTATGTATGATTGGACACCTGATTGCCAACACAGTTTTGATAAGTTAAAACAAGCGTTGATAGAAGCCCCTGTGCTAACTATGACATCTGTTCAAGGAAAGTTTGTCATTTATACAGATGCGTCCAAGTTGGGTTTGGGTGCTGTGTTGATGCAGGACCGTAGAGTAATTTTCTATGCTTCCAGACAACTTAAGGATCATGAGAAGAATTATCCCATGCATGACTTAGAACTGGCAGCTGTAGTCTTTGCCTTGAAGATCTGGAGACATTATCTCTATGGGGAGAAGTGTGAGATATTTACAGTTCATAAGAGCCTGAAGTACTTTTTCACCCAAAAAGAGCTCAATATGAGGCAGAGGAGATGGCTAGAGCTAGTGAAGGATTATGATTGTACAATCAGCTATCATCCAGGAAAGGCCAATATGGTGGCTGATGCCCTAAGTAGGAAACCAATTGGATTAGCCCAGCTCATCGTCCAGAGGTCATTGGCTTATGATATTGAGAAGTTTGGAATAGAATTGGTGCCCAATGGTAGTACGGTGATCTTGGCAGATCTCACCATTCGATCATATCTGTTAGACCAGATTTGAGAGGGACAGATGAAAAATGAGCGGTTTCAGAAGTAGGTGAAGCAAGATAGAGAGAGAGGTAGTAGTCTCTACTTTTCCGAAGAAGGAATAGTGAGATTTCATGGCCGGATATGGGTTCCCCAAGTAGACACCTTGAGATCATATCTGATGGAAAAAGCCCACACAACCCCATACTCTATGCATCCAGGGAGTCCTAAGATGTATAAGGACCTCCAGAAGTTGTATTGGTGGCCGGGAATGAAGAGATATATATCCAGATTTGTCTCTGAATGTTTAACGTGCCAATTGCTGAAAGCTAAACACCAAAGACCAGCAGGAATGTTTAAGCCCATGCCTATTCCAGAATGTAAATGGGAGTGCATAGCTATGGATTTTGTAGTTGGTTTACCCAGGACTGTTCAAGGATATAATTCCATTTGGGTTATAGTAGACAGGCTTACTAAGTATGCTCACTTCTTACCAGTTAAGAAAACATATTATGTGAGAAGATACGTAGATCTGTATGTGAAGGAAATATTGAGGCTACACGGTGTTCCAGTTTCGATAATATCTGATAGAGATCCGAAGTATACGTCAGCTTTCTGGAAGAGTTTGCATAGAGCTTTGGGTACGAAGTTGACTTTTAGCACAGCCTTTCACCCCCAGACAGATGGTCAATCAGAAAGGGTGATTCAGATTTTAGAAGATTTACTAAGAGCTTGTATTGTGGATTTTTCAGAGAGCTGGGATTCAAAGCTATTGTTGATAGAATTTGTGTATAACAACAGTTTCCAATCTTCTATCCAGATGGCCCCATACGAAACTCTCTATGGTCGCAAATGTAGAATACCTCTTCACTGGGATGAGGTAGGAGAACGAGCTGGTTTAGGACCAGATGTGGTAGAGCAAACAGCTGCGGTTAGAAAGATGAGAGACCGGATGAGAGCTGCTCAGAGCAGACAGAAGAGTTATGCAGATAATAGACGACGGGACCTGATTTTTGAGGTTGGTGACCATTTGTTTTTTAGAGTAGCTCCGATGAAGGGAGTAATGAGTTTTGGAAAGAAAGGAAAGCCGAGTCCAGATATATTGGGCCTTATGAGATTCTGGAACGAGTAGGAACGTTGGCTTATCGTTTAGAATTGCCCCCACATCTGTCTTCAATGCTTTTTGAGGTTGGTGGCCATTTGTTTTTTATAGTAGCTCCGATGAAGGGAGTAAGGAGTTTTGGAAAGAAAGGAAAGCCGAGTCCAGATATATTGGGCCTTATGAGATTCTGGAACGAGTAGGAACGTTGGCTTATCGTTTAGCATTGCCCCCACATCTGTCTTCAATGCATACTGTTTTCCACATATCAGCTTTGAGGAAGTATATTCCCAACCCGTCGCACGTATTGAGCCATGAGCCAATTCAGTTAGCACCATATCTGAGTTACGAAGAGAGACCCGAGAGGATTCTTCTTCGAGAGATTAGGAAGTTGAGAAACCATAGTATACCTATGGTTAAGGTGCAGTGGTCTAACCAAACGAAACGAGAAGCTACGTGGGAGACCGAAGCTGATATGTATAGCCTTTACCCATATCTGTTTGGTAAGTAAATTTCGAGGACGAAATTCCCATAAGGAGGGTAGAGTTGTAACGCCCCAAAATCCATAGGACCACAATTTTATTTTAAGGGCCATGTTGATATTTCCATGTTCAAATTTCGGCTCAAGTTCATGTTATTTATGTAAAGAGCAGATTTTCTTTGTTTCAAGATTGGAGACACGATTCAGAAGGTTTCCAGCAGATTCCACCTCAAGCACAACTCGAGCAGATTTCAGATTTCGAAAATGAAATGCTTCGAATTGAGAAAATTGTTCTTTTTAAAATCTTTTGGTAAACTCCAAATTTAAAATAGTAGATGAGAGCTTTTTACAAATCTTTCAAAAAGGACAATTAGTTGGTAGGATATCCCATGCCTACTCGAGTGTTTTCACCTTATGTCAATCATGCTCTCTTATATGATTGTCTAAGAGACGTTTGAGTTCATTGTCACTTGTAAGGAAAATCTTTCATTCTCTCAAACTCTCTGGAGCTCGTCGTGGGTGCTTGAGGAGATTGTCTTCAAGAACCAGCTGTCTTCGTGTTTTCCAGCGTTAAGGAAAGTAAAAGATGATTCTTGCAACGCCATTTAAAGAATATATTGTTTTCCTCAGTTCTGTTTGCTTGCATTTTTATGTTAAAGATATAGCAATGTTAAAGCATGTTTATGAAAATGAAAGATCGGGTTCATTGTTTTTTTCTGTTTTAAAAGAATTCGAGTATGTTTTAGCGCAGAGGTTGATGTTGTTTTTAAAACATTGAGGATTCAGATTCTAGTCCCTTGAAAGATTATGAAGTTCTTCTTCTCGGTGAATTGCGACGTTTGGACTTGACTCCAAGTAATCGTCGATGCTGGTCAAATCGGGATTTTGTTCCAGTTAGATAGGCGGAGCTGGTATCTTGGACGTCGTTGAGATGTTGCAGCAATAGTTCAGTAGCCAATTTTGTTTTCTCTACGCTAGTGACAAGATTCTATGATCAAATCTGACATTCGCATGACGAATCTGAATTTCCCTGTCAAGTCTGTTTTTCAGATGTTAAATCTATTTCTTGAGTCAAATATGTTTACTCCTAGAACACTAATTCTACAGTCACATCTGTTTTCCCACTAGCGATACCAACCCAGAAGCCAAATCTGTGTTACGCTAGCACTACTATTCTATAGTCAAATCTGCTTCAACGCTAGCGCTACTACATCTAAAGTCAAATCTGATCATGCTAAAATTATTGTTCCTTTATGCCACATCTGTTTTAACGTTAGCGATACCATAGTCGAATTTGTCTTTATGACTAAGATCTGTTTTGTGCCCGAGTACTATTTTCTTTAGCCAAATCTGTTTTCTCACCAGCAATAAGTCCCCAAGAGTCTAATCAGATGCTCGGTGAGATTTTAAAGAGAAGAGAGTTTCAAAATGTAGTGAACCCCCATGATGTTAAAATCTGTTTTCTTTCAGATATGAGTTTAAAGGAAGCAATGTTTAGTTTTAAAGGATTTATGGCGTAGATAACAGACGGTCACCATGAAAGGGTGAGCAGCTGTCGAGAGTGTTAGTTGCCCCTTCACCACGGAAGGGTGAGCAGTCGTCAAGAGTGTCGGTTGCCCCTTCATATAGGGCTTCATGCCATAAAGACTGAATTCAAAAATAACTTGATCAAGTGCCTACGGACCTAAGGATAGCTTCTAAGCCATAAATCACAAGAAAATAATGATGAGATCTGGGTTATTTCCCGAATCTGTTTTTACGAAAGATGTTTATACTTAAATGCCTTCCTTTAAACTAAGTTATGTTAAGCTATGAAGCCGTTTGCCTGCATTAAGTGAATTTGTTATCCTCAGATTTTACTTGTTGAGCCTCTAGGCTCATTAGCTTTTAAATGGTGCAGGTGAGACAGATCTGGGGCAGGCGGGCGGCAGGAGCTGATCCAGCTGTGGTGTAGTGTTTATCGATGGCCAGCGTTTCCGTGTCATGATTATTGTTGTTGTTGTTTTTGATCTTTTGACAAATCTGTATTAGATCCATTACAACATTAAAGGGTTCATATAAAATTCCAGTAGTTGTAATATCACACTTTGAAATTTATGACTAGCTTGTTATTTAGATCTGTTTTCGCTAATTATTATTTGGCGCCAAACGTGTTTGCATTCGAATTTCTTTATGTTGTAATAAATACAGCTTACAACAATTATCATTTAGCCCTTCTTTTCCTTTTATTATTTCTATTCACTCAAATCCGTTGACACCCACGGGCGTGGGCGTCACTAACTCAGTACGCAGAGCTTTACATCAGAGAGGTTATCAGACTGCATGGCATACCGATCTCTATTGTGTCTGACAGAAACACACGATTTACGTCTGTGTTCTGGAGGAGCTTACATGCCGCCTTGGGGACTAGATTGTCGTTCAGTACGGCTTTTCATCCACAGACAGACGGACAGTCAGAGAGGGTCATCCAGATTCTGGAGGATTTGCTGAGAGCTTGTGTGATAGACTTCCAGGGTACGTGGGACTCGAGATTGTCGCTGATAGAGTTCACGTACAACACAACTTTCAGGCATCGATAGGGATGGCTCCGTATGAGGCACTGTACGGGAAGAGATGCAGATCTCCCGTGCACTGGGACGAGGTTGGAGAGAGAGTGCTGACTGGACCGGAGTTAATGCAGCAGACAGCAGATTTTGTGACGAGGATTCGGGATCGGATGAGGACAGCCCAGAGTCGTCAGAATAGTTATGCCGATCAGAGACGACGAGATCTGGAGTTATATGTTGGAGATAATGTGTTCGTGAGGATATCGCCCATAAAGGGCGTGATGCGCTTTGACCGGAGAGGCAAACTTAGCCCGAGGTTTATTGGGCCATTCGAGATTTTGGATAAGGTTGGTACCTTGGCATACCATGTAGCGTTACCACCCAGCTTGTCAGTAGTTCAAAATGTGTTCCACATATCGATGCTGCGGAAGTACGTTCCGAATCCATCACACGTGTTGGATTTTGAGCGGCTATAGTTAGAGCCAGACCTATCATTTGAGGAGCGACCAGTACAGATTTTAGCTCAGGAGGAGCGCAGGCTAATAGCACGGATTATTCCGATGGTCAAGGTCCGGTGGCAGAATCACTAGGAGGATAAAGCTACCTGGGAGACTGAGACCGATATGCGGACGCGCTATCCGGAGTTATTTGGTACATATTTAATTTCGGGGACGAAATTCCTATAAGGGGGGAGAGTTGTAACGACTAGAAATTCCTGACTAAGTAGAAATGAGTGCATGACTAGGGGAAAAACAATTTTAGATGATTACATGCCATTTTATGTGATTTGTTTATAATTTTATGTTGCATGATATGCATGTCATATTTTCAGCCTGTTTGAGTTACGCATGGACGAGATTAGGGACGACCGAGATGAAAAAAAATTGAGATTTTAAGTTCTTAGATTTTGAAGAACAATTTTATTATTTTTAAGCAACAATTTCTAAAAATTGGGGTTTTTATGACTATTTTGGTAGGGAACCCGTTTTTCGCCTATATGGACTGTTTTATTGGATTTTAAGTTGTTTTAAAATTTGAGGGGACTTTAATTACGAAAATTAGCCATTTTCAAAGCCAAATCAAGGTTTTAATTATCTTATCAAATTAAGGGAGGGACAAACATGTCAAAAGTTTCTTCTTTTTTCTAATTAAACTATAGGGGTCAATTGTGTCACACTCCATTGTTTCAAAACACCAAAAAATTAATCAAAACCTAGCTAAAGCCTCCATTCCCTCCTCCCTACAGCACGTCCCCCTCCTCCCCTCTCAAGGTTTCAAAAATTGCAAGATCTTGGTGATTCAAAGGCGGTCCGGTCCCGATCTCCCCTCCCCTACGTCGGTAACTCGCATATCTCTATTCTCTCCAAGCCAGATATCTTTTTGTTTTCTCACCATTTAAATCATATTAAGCTTTTTTTAACAAAATATTCATGAATTATATGTGTTTATTTCAGATATATGCACCCTTGTTTGAGTTCCATGCATGACATACGATTTTTCCTTACGCTTTTGATTGTTTCTCGTTTGGCTTTGGATAAGGGCTGTTCTTAGGGGTTTGGCTCGGTCCATTGGGATCCTAGGGTGGTCTAGCAGCATCCAAGGACAGGAGTTGATGGCTGGTTCGTGGCAAATCCATGGCTAGATCGAGATTGGTCGCATAGTTCCATGGGGTGTACCGTGATCGAGCTGCCATCTTTAAGTGTCTCGGCCGTGAGTTATGGTTCATGGCTGGGGCTGTGGCTTGGTCCGTTTGGACCGGCTGGACCTGGGGATGATCCAGTCGGCGGGGCTCCGGCAATGGTGGCCGGAGCGAGGAGGACGAACGATGGGAAAGGGAGCGTGTCACGTGGGGCGCGGCGGCGCATGCATGAGAGGTTTAGGGTGGTTGGTTCGGTCCGGTTGGACCGATTGGTTCGGTCAGGTTGGACCGGGTCGATTAGTCGAGTCTCGAGTCAAAATGTTTTAAAGTTGGTCCAAGTTATTTTAATTATGGAATGGGTATTTTAATTTTAAGTCAAAGGTCCAATTTTAAAGAAAAATGTCAAATGTTTTAAATCGAGTCAAACTTTTAATTTAATTGGGTTTGATGTTTATTTTAAGTTTTAAAATTCAAAATTGGTCATTTTGTCAAAATTGATCATTTGGGTCAAACTTGATTAAGTTATACTTTTTAAAAGTCAAAATTGGTTAAATTGATTTTTAAGTCAAAAATTTAGTCCCTGATTTTAAAGTCAAATTGATTTTGAAATTATTCAAAATTAGTCATTTGATTTTAACGTCAAAATTGAGTTGAAATTAGTCAAAATTGGGATGTGTTAGGAATTTTAAAGAGAAACTCTTAAGTCTTGGGGCTAAGTCAATATTGATGTAAGTCTAGAAGTAGTGGGCCAGGCTCCTGAACCAGTCCTTGACCGGAGTATATTTTGTACAGTACGCAGAGTTAGTACTACGAGGTTTACCAACTTTGGCGTAAAGGTCAACTCAGCTCTGACAACCGCAGAAAACTTTTTCATAGCATTAATGGAGCCTTTAATGCGTTGATACGATGAAGATATGCAAACCAAGTTTGTGTCTACTGGCTCATTTAATGACCGTTGAGGATGTAGATGTATAAATAGCTGAAGAATTCAAATGTAGAAGAACAACGCTCTCGCATATTCTCTCTGAACTTTATCAAATCGCTCCCTCAACAAAATATTTTGAGTCCCAGTCTTCACCATCTCAATGAACACTATCGTTCAGTTCATATTAGAAAAACCGAGATATCTTCTGGTTTACATTTGCAAACATATTTCATTGTAAGAAACCAGAAGATTTACAGAACTCTATTGTATCACATTATTTGTAAAATCAGATTAAGGTCTGTAACGAACGTGCTGTTTGAAGCAGTTCGAAAATACGTTCATTTGTATTCAACAGTGAAATCTGCGTTGTTGAAGTTGCTAGGAGTTCACTTGTAGCGTGGCTTGAGTGATCGGGTGTACAGAGGTTGTACACATCAAATCTTCTAGGGGAACCTTCCTGAAACGGAAGAAGGGCAGACGTAGGATTTTAGATCCAAACTTTCAGAAACAAATTCTCGACCATATGTTTTACTTACTTTCATTGTTTTTATTTTATTCACTGTTCACTGTTTGATCGATTTCTTTCCGCATAATACTTGTTAACCGATAAAATAGATTTGAACTGAGAGGCTCAGATCTAGTCACTCAGATCTGAGTTAAGCGAAGACTTGTAAAAATCGTTTTTAAAGGTTTCGAAAAATTAAAATCCAAGGAGTTCATTAAACCCCCCCCCTTCTGAACTCCTAGGCCTATTTTCGATCTTAATTGATCCTATCATCTTATCTGATATGAAAAAATCTCTTCCCGTTTAATACGATTGCTTAAGGTCCAGATCTGAGTTTTAAGATCAGTTCTTTATCTTGTTTTCGTTATCACCAAAACTTATAAATTTTATCTTAACATGCTTGATCCCAATATCATCCAGATAGGAGGAGATTTTAAAATTTAAAATTCTGTTCCTCTATCACTCCTAATCCTGTTGACATTACAAGATTGCTCATTTTGAAGACGTTTTGAAAGCTTGATCAGCTGGTCGGCAGTTTGATCTTTTGATTTCAAAAATAATACCCAAGTAAATTTTGAAAAATCATCTACCACAACGAGGCTATATTTCATTCCCCCTAAGATTGTTACGGGTATTGGACCAAAAAGATCTATATGCAGAAGATCCAGCTTACAAGAGGTTTTGGTACCGTGTTTAGTTTTGAAAGTGTATTTATATGTTTACCCAGCTGACAGGCAGGGCAGATCTTATCCTTTGAAAATTTTAATTTGGGCAAACCATCAACTAGCTCAAGCTTACTCAAATTGGCAATAGTTTTGAAATTAAAATGATTCATCCTCTGATGCCATAACCAAATTTTCGAAGAGTTCAGCTACTAGGCACGTTTGTCTTTATGCGGTTGATCGACCAATCAAATTTTTATGTGGTACCAGATCGATAACCACTAAATCAGTCAGACCTCCGAATTAGAACAGTGCACATGTGCTTCTGAAATTTGACTAGCATAATTACTGTTACGCACAATTGACTTATGCTGATCAAGTTGTAGTCACAATAAAATTTTAATTTGGGCAAACCATCAACTAGCTCAAGCTTACTCAAATTGGCAATAGTTTTGAAATTAAAATGATTCATCCTCTGATGCCATAACCAACTTTTCGAAGAGTCAGCTATTAGGCACGTTTGTTCTTTATGCGGTTGATCTGACCAATCAACTTTTTATGTGGTACCAGATCGATAACCAACTAATACAGTCAGACCCTCCGAATTAAGAACAGTGCACATGTGCTTCTGAAATTTGACAGCATAATTACTGTCGCACAATTGACTTATGCTGATCAAGTTGTAGCACAAGTTCTCAACAAGAAGAACATTGTTGACAGTAAAGTTACCATGGGTAAGCTTACCCTTACTCATGGTGCTATCGTTTGAGTTGTCACCAAAGGTGATCTTAGGTCATTGCAGGATTTTATGTCTGTGAGCAGCTCAGCATCTCCAGTCATGTGCCTTGCACATCCACTGTCCAGATACCATGTTGAGTGCTCCAGTCTGGATACCTGTTGTACCTGCAGTCACATGAAAAATGACTTTGGTACCCTTTGAATCATTTGGGTCTAGGTTTGATTAGACCTTTCGGGACCCAAACTGGGATAATCTTTATCCATTTACCGGTGTGTGCGTCAAATATTTGTGTGTGTTCTTTGATCTGGATGGGGTGTGAGAAGTAGAACATGGGCCATTTGATCTGAACCTACGATATTGAGGCATGTACTGTCTGTCCTTCTTTGAAATTAGAGTGAACTGGCCTTTTATTGTACCACCAGATTTGCGTTTATCCGACCTCTGTATTATTCTTTTGTTTAACCAGCTCTCTCGAGACTTCTCAGGAGCAGAGTAACCCAACCCGCAAAATCTACCCAGCCAGATCGGAGGCTTGGCTTCTATCATGTCATCACCACATTGTGCCTATTTTGACTGTCCTGCACTGGATTTTACAAAGTTCATTTTCTTAAACTTTGTCCTTTCTAGCATTGGAGTTCTACAGGTTTCTGCTGTAATGCCTTCATCGCTATTGTAGCCCAGTCCGGTTTTATCACCGGATGGCTTTGTAGCACCATGCAGTTGTTGTAGTGACACAGAAGACCTAGTCCAGGAGCTTATTATACCAGCCAGCCGCTAGTTCTCACTGATTATCTCCTCAGACTTGTTTCTTAGTTCTTCATTCTCAGTTACAAGCTTACTTAGAGTAGCTTGTATAGTGCTTGAGCTAGCCAGCTTAGCACTCGTTGCATCGCTCTCTTTTTCAGCTTTAACTTCCTCGAATGATTGAGATAGCTTTTTGTATTCGAGGACCATTTCATTTAGAGCATTAACAAGGTACTCTCGTGTAAATTCAGGATTATAAAATCGAATACCTTCTCAGTGTCATAGCCATGAGACACTGTACTTCATCCTCACTTTCTCTTGATGAGGAGGTTCCAGAGCTTGATTCCTTTGAATCAGAGCACGCACTTTTGTTTTCTTCAGCCATCATGGCCTTATCTGTTCTACCTTTTCGATATACCTTCTTATCCTTCTTATCCTTGCTAGCACTGCGATCTTGTCGCTTCTTTTCATCTCTTTTTGGCTTCCTGCGATCAACCATGAAGTGAACAGGCCTACCACAGTTATAGCATTTATCATCAGAAGGAATATTGAAGTTTTTCTTGGGGGAAATAAAAGAGAAGGGTTGAGAATTTTGCTTCCGCATGAATTTTCCGAATTTTCTTATGAACAAGGCCATCGCATCCTTGCTCATTTCCTCAGTTGATCTGCTGCTTGTGGAGCATCGGATTTGCTCTGGAATTGTAGCTGCGAGAGCTCTGGTAGTTTGAGACGTTGATGGCTCCGCTTCTGCTCTTGTTTCTCGTTCGAACTTGTATGCCTTCAAGTTGGCAAACAAGTCATGCAGCTCCATTTTATTTAAATACTTTGACTCTCGCATGGCCGTGGTTTTCACGTCCCATTCCTTGGGAAGTTCTCTCATAACTTTTAGAGCTAGCTCCCTGTTGCTATATGTCTTGTTTAGTCTGGCCAGGTCAATCACCAGAGAGCTAAACCTTTCATCAAATTTGGTCATGGTCTCTTCTGGTTTCATGTTGATCTGCTGCTTGTGGAGCATCGGATTTGCTCTGGAATTGTAGCTGCGAGAGCTCTGGTAGGTTGAGACGTTGATGGCTCCGCTTCTGCTCTTGTTTCTCGTTCGAACTTGTATGCCTTCAAGTTGTCAAACAAGTCATGCAGCTCCATTTTATTTAAATCCTTTGACTCTCGCATGGCCGTGGTTTTCACGTCCCATTCCTTGGGAAGTGCTCTCATAACTTTTAGAGCTAGCTCCCTGTTGCTATATGTCTTGTTTAGTCTGGCCAGGTCAATCACCAGAGAGCTAAACCTTCATCAAATTTGGTCATGGTCTCTTCTGGTTTCATTTTGATTAGCTCGAATTTTTTTAAGGCCACGGTCAGTTTGTTTTCCTTTGTTTCCTCATTACCTTGGCATATCTAGGTCAACTTTTCCCAGATATTCTTGGCGGTTGTGTTGGCGCAGCGGCGGATCCGGATCCCGCCACCGGGGCACAGCGGAAGATTTAAAAATTTGGACCCGAGAACGGTCAATACACAATAATAACAGCAACTAAACATGCATAGGATGGTTAGATTGGTACCTTGCTGGCGTCTAGGCGCCTGGCTCCGACCAATTTCACGAGGAAATCGACACTTCAACGGTAGGCGGTTGTCGTCTCCTAATCCGGACCACGACTGGTTTCTCGATTCCTTCTTCGGTCTACACTAGAAAACACGATGAAGATTTCACGGACGAAATCTCATCGTCGAAAGTGTCGGAACAAGTCCAACGGACGCGGCGGCGGTGCGTCGGGGCGGGCGGCGATGGCAAGGAGGCGGCGGCGGCGTGAGGAGAGTGGGGAGAAGAGAGGAAGAAATATAGGTTATGGTGTTATGTTTCAATGCTAACCCTAGGGCCCTATATATAGATTTCTTCATAGGCTTGAACCGGATTAATGGGCTTGGGTCGGTCCCAGGCCCATAATCCAAAATAGCACTTTGGGCCTGTAAGTTTCAAGGATAGTTAAACTAGCTCAAACTTTAGGGAAATTGTATTTTTGACCCTGTTTAATTTGAGGAAGTCGTACTTCCATCCTTCCTCCTCCTATACTCAACAAATTGAGCTTAAATTCCGTGCGGGAATCGATAAACCAGTACTTGTGTGACCCTCAATGGTTCAGGGATACAGCTAGCCGTGGGCTCACAACAATTGTGACTCCGAAATCACAATTTCGGACTAACCCATCGGATCATGGTAAAGCGTCTAGCAACATCGCCCCATGATCCCCTAGGTATCACTGATAGTGCCTGCAAGAACCAGTTGGTCATGGTTAGCGTACAGTAAGGTCCTTTCAACACAAATATCCCGATCAGATCAACGACCATTGGTAAATCGAGAGTCGCTAGAGATCTAATAACCATGCATACATCTTGGAGATCAAATAGTGACATCGCGTGTGTTACTAGGAAAACTCATTTACCTAAAACACATCAAGTACTCTGGCCAGAGATTTGTCACACTATTATCTCCTCAGATTGCATAGGATATCCACGCACAATGGCGAGCGGTGAATCCTCGACAACGAAGCATCGACTCCTACATGCATCGGGACCTTACCCAATCCCGCCACCTGATGACCCCAACTGAGTCATAAACGGGTCAAAGTGAGGCACCTATCATGTAGAGTCTCAATGAAGTTTCGAGTAATAAGGGCTAATCTGTACAACCAAGACCTCGGACTTAATCCACTCGACAAATGGTAATCCGAACGAGGGTAGTTCGATAGATCACCAGGTCACTATCCATCTGCATGCTCAGAACATCACAATGTTCCCTACCAATGAAACGTGGTACTTCACATCGCAGATGCTAGTCTCAAGCTCGGGCGGCCTTATCCTCATTTTGACTGTCCAATCGACTAGGAACGAGTTTAGAACACACAGTGACTATTAGATGTGTTTCATGATAGCCATCATATCCACTATCACATCTAACATACACTATGGTGCATTCTAGGTCTTTATCCAACACAATTGTTAACATAATAAAATAATGAAGATAAAGAATGCCATAAAAGAATACGAATTTCATAAATAAAGATCGTTTTTCAAAGAGTCAATAAGAACCCACATGTCACAAGTTGGCTAGTTGGGTACCTACTCTAACAATCTCCCACTTGCCCTAAAGCCAACTACTCATCAGACGCAGTCCCATTGTTTCGCGATGTTTTTAAAACAATGGTCCTGGCAAGGGCTTCGTAAGTGGATCAGCAATGTTGTCTGCAGAGACTACTCTCTCGACTGCTATGTCACCTCTAGCCACAATATCCCGGATTATGTGGTATTTCCTCAGTATATGTTTGGATCTTTGGTGAGACCTAG